>JBBYHK010296391.1:0-99869 GCA_038382065.1 Adansonia grandidieri | reverse complement strand
AATTGAGAAATCTAAACAATAAACTTTGGAGTGCAAGTTAGTGAATAAAAATAAACAATTAAAGAAAAGGGAAAGAAAAAGCAAACTCAATGATTTATAGAGGTTCGGCCTTAATTGCCTACATCCTTTATCTCGGCCTCACTTGCCTCGGATTTTCACAATTCAATAACTTGAATTGATTACCTTTCAAGGATAAAGTATAACCATTACACTCCTTATCTTTCAAGGCTAAGATAGAAACCTCTACCCCCTATCTTTTATGGCTAAGATAAAATCCTTTTTCACTACTTTTGAAGGCTAAATAGAAACCTTCTCTACTTTTCAATGGCTAAGTAGTAACCTCTTCTTTTTACAAGGATTTAAGTGTAAACAAAGAAAACCTCTAAAGGTTAGGTGTTTATAAGAATTTTGGCTCAAAGGAAATATGTATCTAAAGATACACAATGAAGAATGAAAAAATATGAAGAATTAATCCTATACAAAGATAACTATTTAGCAAAAATGATAGAGAAAATGAAAGATATGACTCTAAGCACTATCTCTTGGTTTTTCTTCTTGTTGAAGGTGTTGGAGTGGCTTATTTATAGCCTTGATCATGATTCTAGCCGTTGGGAACATTTAGTGAAGGAATATAGCCGTTGGAGCCTTCAAAATGTCATTTCCCATTATTCTCCGTGCCTCTGTATCGATATAATTAAGTGGGTATTGATACATTGTGTTTAATGATCCAAAATATGACCATTAAACAGTCCTGTATCGATACAGAAAGATCCATCTCGATACATGAACAGTGATGTATCGATACAGAATGCTCTATCTCGATACATGAACAGTGTTGTATCGATACAGAATGCTCTGTCTCGATACATGACCATTGATTTTTGCATTTTAAGGTTATTTAGCTATTGCCAAGTATTGTATCGACACATTCACATCAAAATCAATTTAAAAAGGTTTTTCATGACTTTAAAACATGTAAAACTTATCTAAAAAATATTTTATATAAAAATATGTATTAAAAACACATTTTTAAGTGATTGAATGAGTTAAAATATTTTTTAGTATTTTTCAAAGTGTTTACTAAATATTTCATGGAACAATACTAATCTTGAAAATAATCAAACATAAGCTAATTAAGCTTAAGTTTTAGTTATATCAAAACTAAGATTAATTCAAAGTTAATATAGCTAACAAAATGTTAATTTGAAAATTTGATCTTTTACCTCTCGGATCCTGCGGTCTATTTCTCTGACTATTCTTTCTAAATTCTTAACTCTATTTATCAGTCCATCGAGCTGATCTTTCATTGCTTAGATTTCATTTCTGTATATTCCTTTAATAGATTCTAACATGTTGATTCTTACTTCCATTTGATCATTCATAATTCAATCCTTGAAACAGAATAAATGGAAGAATTTTAGTATATTATAGAAATTGCAAATGCATAAACATATAAAAATGTAAACTTTGTACATGCAAAAATGCATAAATGAATTTACAAGTTTCCTTCATAATATAAAAAATTAATGCCAAAAAAATCCTTCATAATATAAAAAAATTAATACGAGAAATAAATAAAAATAAAATGTATCATAGGAACATAACATACACTTATTAATATCAAGAAAATCAAATTGCAAGAATAAAATGTTAGAGGTGTTCCCCCATCTGTACCTAATTCAATACCCTTTAGAATTGGGTATTTTTCTAATAGGGTGAGGCCTTTACGATTCATTACATATGGTTTGGGTTAAACATCTAAATAGGTTCTCGAATTTCTCTCGAGTCTGTAAAAAACCTATGAGATACCTTAATCTTTACCCATCTCAGGTTTATGTTAGAAAGGGTTCAATTCAAGTGGGAGTATCTTCCATGCATATAACGAGGCTAACACCTGGGCGGGCATAAGAATTTACACTCAATAGGAATTTAACTATGCCCCTTCCTAAAATATTAGGTAACTATGCCCCTTCCATACACTTGGAAGATAATCTAATGTATATGCATGTACAAAGTGTGTATGGGGGAACAACTTACCTTTTATGACTCGACACTTTTAAAAATAATGAAAACCCCTATCCTAATTCCCCCATAAAAGTAATGCTAAAAAAAACAATATGGTTAGTAAAAAATATGAACAATATATACCAAAATTTCCATATAAATAAAAAATATAATAAACTTTGTTTTGAAAATATTGGGAATTATAGTAAAATACCAATTGAAATTGATTTAATTAAAATTTAGTTAACACATACTTAATTTTAGGCTTGACTCTCTAACTTGTTCCCAGTGGAGTCGCCAAGCTGTCATAACATGGCCTAGATACGAATTCTGACTAGCTCAACTTAAAATGGCAGATGCACCCCTTGTTCTCTCTCTATATATATACATCTATATATCATTATTTTTTATTATTTTAGGGGCCATATCATTATTATTTTTCCTTATCATTCTCTTATTTTCATGTCTAGAGACTGAGTTGTTAAGATGAATCACTTACTTGACTTAACTCTAAATAGTTATTGCAAAACGACCATTTATTTCGGAGTCATTGCCAGTCTATTTTGGCCAGGTGAGATTGGTCACCTCTCGAAGTTCGCATTTTGAGGGTTACAAAGCCTATAAAAACAAACCCTAAGATCTATGCTTATACCATAAAAACAAACATTAAGATCTATGCTTGAAAGGGTTCGAGAGTTAGTTGGAATTGTAAGTAAGGATCCACTTTCCCATGATGCCCAAAAATTGGCACCTATTAAACATATGTTAACATAAATTTTGATTTTTATTCTATTTAAACATTCACAATTTAATTATAATTCTCATGTTTAAAATAAACTTTTATGAAAAAAATTGATTATTCTAGATGAGAAAATCAAATTTTTAATTTTTTTATGAAAATAAAAACATTATTCACACCATTTCAGAAGATTAGAAGAACATGGGGATTTTTATCACCCCACTGGATAGCTAATGGAATATGAAAGGTTTTAAAAATCAAAATATCTTCTGTACCCCACTAGAAGGCTAGAGGAATACAAAAGGTTTTATTTTTTTGAAATTCAACGAAAAATCCTAATTTTCATTCTAAAAAGAATACCTTATTATTAAAATAATCCATAGAACCTCTCTTATATGCTGGGAGAAATTCCATGCACTATTTTCACATCGAAGACATTGCCTTAATTTACAAAAATTCTAATTTTGTCAATGATATTAAAAATAAAGATCAAAATAAAAATCATCCTAAGACTTGGTTTAGATAGAAAGTACTAAACTCGACTTTAAGGATATGAATGTGATTGATTTGATGAACATGTCATCTAAAGTACACCTTCGACCTAAAAATATCCTGGTGACCTTAAAGGACTCAATTAATGAAGTGTCCCTAAGGAGTACCTTCGACATATAAGTATCTTGGCACCCTAGAGATACTAGAACTTTATAAGCAAATGAACCTATTCCTATTGTACACCTTCGACATCAAGTATCCCAGTGATCATGTAGGACTTGGTTCCAATATAAATTACTAAAATGTCCCTAAGTTATACCTTCGACATAAAAGTGACCAGTAAGCTTAAAGGACTTGACCCCTCTATAAAAAGATGAACCTATTCCTATTACACACCTTCAACATATATAAATATCTCGGTTATAAAAAATGATTCAATTTTAAGATAAATTACTAAAATACCTTGAAGTTTAGTTTAGACATAAATATATCTCGGTAACCTAGAGGGCTAGATAACATCATAAACAAATGAACCTACTTCTACTATACAATTTTGCCCTATAAGTATCTCGGTGATTACATAGGATTCTAAAGAACTACTAAAATACCTTTAAGGTTTACCTTCGATCGATAAGTATCTCGGTAACCTAGAAGACTCGAAAATGATATAAAATTATAATTATACGCTTCATGGGTAACTTAAATATCAAGATTGATGTAAAATATAAAAATTACAAATAGGTCCCTAAACTTTTCAAAATTACATTTCGTACCCTAACAGAAAACTAGAAGAATATGAAAAGTTTTAATAATTTCTACACCACTATAAAAGACCATATGAATGTTAAAAATATTCTTAAAATGTCAAAACTATCATATTAACTTTAAAATGCAATATTTTTCTAAATTGTCCTTAAAATTTTTTACCTTTACAGTTTAGTCCCTATACAAAATAAAATCACAAGTAAGCACAAAATTCATCACAAGAAATTATGGAAATCATGCCAAAGATCATTTAATAAGTTTAGCCTAGTACCTATGGCCTTAAAATAAAAATTTTACAATTTTGCAAATAAGCCTCTAAACATTCTAAAATTATAAAATAGCCACAAAATGATGGAAAACGCATAAAACATATTCTTCCATATCAAAATAAACATGAAAACACTTTCACAAGTATACACAAGCAACTAGCCAAGCATGTATGGCCTTGAAACCAAATTTTTTATTTTTACAATTTCGTCCAAACATAACAGAAAATCAGAAACTAACACAAAACATGTTATGAAAAATCATAAAAACCAAACCAAAAGTCATGAAAATGATTCAGTCAAACACCTATGGCCACAAGATAATTTTTTTCACATCTTGCAACTTAGTCCCCAAATTTTCTAAAGTTGCAAAAAGGGCCCAAAATGGTATAAAATGCATAAAACACATTCAAATATGTTAAATTAAGCACAAAAACATTTCTAAAGATACCTAGAAGCAATCGACCATGCTTGAAAATGGTATAAAATGCATAAAACACATTCACATATGTTAAATTAAGCACAAAAACATTTCTAAAGATACCTACAAGCAATCGACCAAGCTTGGATGGCCATAGAAAAATTTTTTTAGTTTTACTATTTAGTCCCTAGGATTTTCATATTTACAAAAAAAAAAAAGCAAAATAAAATCAAAACATTACAAAATCAGCTCCACCATGATTCAGCTAGCATATTTTTTCAGCAAAATTTTTTTTCATCGCATATTTTCATAAAAATTAACATATGTACATGTTAGAATTTTTACTAAGCATGATTAAAGCATAAAAACATAGATAGTAATGAATAAATCAATATAAAACAACATAAAAATATTAAGAAAAATTATACAAACATGTTTACATGAAAATAAAAATATATATATCAACAAACATAAATAATCTCAAAGAAAGTCAAACTATTTCTAGTAAAATACTTCAAAACAACCAAAATCAAAAACTTGAATCATAGCCATCATACTTGGGCTTTCAACATGAATCGAAATTGATGAGCCTAAGTTATTCATTTGGCTCATTAAAAAGAGGAATCAAACAAGAAATGAACAAAATTTAAGAATTTTACCTTAAAAAAGCTTGAAAATCTAGGTATTTTAGTGATTTTTTTTTGTATTTCTTCCTAAAGACTAGAGTCTTGAAATGAAGAAAATCATCCCCTCTTTATTAGGGATGACTTTCGGTCAAGCATGGAGAAAAAGCCACTGGCCGAAGCTTTCCTAGAGATTTCTAAGAATTTTTTTGTTTAATATTTATTTTATATTATTATTTTAATTTGATTATTTTAAATTGATTTAATTTAAAGTAATTATGTTTGTCTTTAGTAAATTATATCAAGTTATAACTTCTTTTTAATTTTTAAATACAATAAGCGATAAGTGTTAAATTAATGCTAACAAAACACCAGTTCTCAAGGGGATAATTTAGAAGACCTTTGGTACACATCAATTCCCTAAGTTAGGTATAAAAATTCTAAAAGGTTATTTTGAAAAGAATCAATGTTTGGGCATTTAACTCAACTTTTTGCTAATATTATGAAATTTTCAAAGGTTTACAGTCATTTCTGAATTTACATGGAATGGTTTTTTCCTATTGGTGGCTGCCTTTATTGGTTTAGGAGCAATTCCAAAACCTTTGAGCTAGCCCCATCATATTATTGAGGACTAAAAAATTATCCAAAAAGATGAATTTGAAAGGAGTTCCCAAAGAAGGGCCCGATAGCTTAAATAGCTATGTTTAATCAAAATAGACTTTGTTAGGTATGTAATGTAGGCCATAGTTCTTGGTTTAAAAAGACAAGGATAGATAGGCCCAAGTCAAATGTTTAAGGGCAATTAAATCAATGATTATTTCTCTTCAAAAAGAATTGAATCCAATATGTCTTTTAAGGTGAACAAATTTTCATTTCTTTATTTTTTTTGCTTTTACATTTCTTTGCTTTTTATTTTTACTTTATTGTGTTTTTCTTCATTCTTCATTCTGAAAGAATTTGAAATTTGTTCATTCTTTACTTTGAATATTTGAATTTGAAATTTGAACTTTCTTCGGTCTTTATAATTTGCCTTATGACATTTGACTGTTCTTCCTGTAACTTTAGATTAGAATTTTCCCTTTCTAATCTTGAAGCTTTGCTTTACTTCCGCCCAACGTAGAGGGTGATCCTTGATTAAGGTTTAAAAAAAAAATAAATTATCAAGCTTAAAGGTACTGCAAAGAGAATATTTTTCTATATTTGCGAAAGGATAGAGAAAGAAAGCTATTTTTATTTCAAACAAAACCATTTGAACTAGCAAGCATTTTGCTAGGAAAAAGGGTTGTGTTTTTTTTCTAAAATTATTTTAAGTACCTCAATGACATGATGTTGCACTCAACTTTTTTGAAAGGCTTAAGGTATACCCCTTAACATTATTAGCTTTGTAGCCACCAACAAATATTGGTTTTGGTTGAGCCTTTAAGAAAAAAACCAAAATGGCATGGAGGAACGTCTTGGATTTTACATTTTTTTTATTAAGCATTGGATTGAAAAGGTTTTATTCAAAAGGAAAAAGGTGTTTTTAGCTAGTTTTACTTTTATTCTTCTTAAATCAAGGATTTGGAAGAGTCTCAAGGAAGTCATGGTAAAAAATTATTCGAATGATGAAGATCTTAAAATTACTATCATTTTTAACATATATCAAACTATCAGCATTTGAATCTTTTAAAAGTATAGCCTATTTGTGCGACCTTCAAGGAATCCATGAAAAGAACATTTAGATGTGAAAGATTTATGGTTACAAAAGGTTCATGGTTGAATACCTAAGACAATCATATACGTGGAAGTGAAAGACCTTTCTGAGAGAGTTCAACCTATTGTGTGATCATCTACCAAAGAAAAGTTTTTCAAAATGTTTTCATTAGCCTAGACATTAGAAATCATTATTAACAAAATTCATGGTCCATGATACTATGCACAATATTCATAAAAATTCATATTAAAATTCATAGTTTCTAATAAGAAATGTACAAAGTTTTAAAGTCAAGACAGACGTTGCCATTGATTGGCATACTACCATGAAGTCGATGACCTTTAGACCAATGGTCCTTGAGAGGCACCCACCAACTCATCATGTTTTGCCAGAGCATCCTTGAAGGCTTGTACTTGATTTTCCTTCTAGTGAATATTCTAAAAGAATTTTCCTTTTTCTTTCATCACCAATATATTTTTGCTAAAAGCTTTAGATATGCCACCAAAAATACTTTAGATTTCATCATCGAAGACTTTGAAAACTGCTTTGACTGCTTTGAATATCCCCATCAAAGCTTTATCTTTAAATATCACCATCGAAGACTTGTTACTAAATGAAAATTTTTGAATGCTTTGAATATCACCATAAATGCTTTAAACTTTTAAATGCTTCAAACATCACCATTGAACTTGCTTTTAAGTATCAACATCGAAGACTTTCAAAGCTTTTGAATGCTTCAAATATCACCATCGAAGGCTTGCAAACTTTTTTGAATACTTCAAATATCGAAATTTTGAAAACTTTTTTGAATGCTTTGAATTTCTCCACCGAAGTGTTGAAAACTCTTTTGAATGCTTCAAATATCACCATCGAAGCATCAAAAATTTTGAATCTTCGAATATTATTATCGAAGTTTTAAAAACCTTTTTGAATAATTTGAATATCACCATCAAAGCTTTGAAACTCTTTTGAATGCTTTAAATATCATATGAATGCTTTAAATACCACAATTGATGCTTTAAAACCTCTTTTGAATGCTTCGAATATCACCATCAAAGCTTTGTCTTTGAATATCAACATTGAAGACTTTGAAAACTTTTAAATGCTTCAAACTTATTGAAGCCTTGTTATCAAATATCACCATCGAAGACTTTTTCTCTCTTTTTTGCTCTTATTTTTCATTTTTCTTTTTCTCTTTTCTTTTTTATTTTTTTCAGCCTTTAAATGATACTAGTGCATCACCCTAATTTGACTTCTCTTTCAACTTTTATACAATAGTATGATCTTATTCTAGCCCTTTTAAACTCCATATTTATGGCAAGTTTGATCTTTCTTGTCTTGTATTTGTGAACATGATTTGTATTAGCAATATTTTAATTTTGAATTTTGTGGCACTTTCTCTAACCAATAACATATGCATGAGTCATTTAATGAAAGAAGTGGATACAACTTCCATCTTTCTTTATAGTTGGTGAGGTAGTTGAATAATGAAACGTAGGGATGAAGGCACAGTTCAAATTAATTTCTTTGCTTTCCCAATTTTCTTTGGTCTTGGCTCCCATCGTATGTGACTCGTTAGCGTCTACTGATATTATTTTTATTTTATCCCACATGTACTACATGTTGCCCCTTGGTTAGCATAAATATATTATGGGACTAGTTATCAAATATTGAGTACTTTGAGGTGACTGCTTTTTAGCTTCTACTCTTTCGGTTCCCTGAAAAAAGGTTGGTATAATTTATGATTATTCATAAATTCCTTTGGCCAAAGCTTTGCTTTTATGGAGACCTTTCCTCCATAACTCATTTTCTTTTTTACTTCTTTAACTAGCTTGGAGTATTCATGGCTCCCATTTCCCTTCATTGTTTTGGATTCATTTCCACTCGTCTTGTTGAGTAATATCTTCATTTTTATCTTGTTATTCTATATTATTTCACCTTACAAGGAAAAAATAACTGAAATTAGTTTAGGGAATATGTACATGTGTTGTTAAGGTTAATCTTTATTATTATCCTTGTATGATTATCAACGAATGGAAAATTGATATATGAATTAATTAATAAAAAATGAACAAATTAGTAAGTGAATAAGATAATATTTAATGGCATGAATTGAATGTTAAGCAATTAATTAAATATCAAGGATGGAGATTATT
This sequence comes from Adansonia grandidieri, assembly GCA_038382065.1. Lineage (NCBI taxonomy): Eukaryota > Viridiplantae > Streptophyta > Magnoliopsida > Malvales > Malvaceae > Adansonia > Adansonia grandidieri. The sequence continues at coordinate 90,710 of JBBYHK010296391.1, read as the reverse complement.
GCAAAAGCAAAAATTCAAAGAATTCAAGTCATGATTCAATACCATTATTTTTCTAAGCAAAAGTATCTGATTTATCCATTATACAAAACCATATTTACAAGATTCAAAAGTGGTAAAAAAGGATTGTTTTTGGACGTACTTCGTTTTCCTAGCTATGTTAATGCTTATAAGAGATATTCTTATATCTTAATCATTTCATTTCTTTAAACCCTATATTTACAAAACTAAGCAAGTAGCCTAAAAATTTGCCTCCAAAACTACTTCATTGCTCCTTGGCATTCTAGTACTTCCCATAATGCGATGGGAATTTAATAGCTTCATTTGACTGTGGTTTAATCTGTACTATATTGGTATTGAATAGATCTTGAACCTTCCCTTTGAACTCACTACATTTTTCTATAGAATGCCTTTGTAATCTCGAATGGAATTCACAAATCATAACATTTGGGATAAAGAGTGCAAGGGAAGGCTTGTATACAAGAACAATGAGTTGATCCTTAAACAAAATAAAGTATAATTTGTTAAAAGTAAACAAGAGCAAATCAAGTTCACTTCTTTGTAGTTTTTTTCTTAGTGTGGACTCTGGAGAATTATAGAGTAGTGATAGGAAAATCAAAAAGATTGGAAGGTAGGCTGATTTGGGTAGATGCAAAATTGGATGACTTCTCTTCATTCATGTCTAATAGGATACTCAACCCAACCTTTAAGTCTTCAAGTGTTAATTTGAAAATATATTCTTTTACCTCTTGGATCTCATGCCTTATTTCTTTGACTACCGTCTCCAATTTCTCGACCTTATTTATTAGTTCATCAAGTTGATTTTTCATTGTCTGGATTTTATTTCTATACACTCCTTCGATGGATTCCAATGTGTTGATTCTTGCCTACAACTAATCATCCATATCTTGATCCTTGAAAATACAATAAACGGAACAATTTTAGTATATTGCAAAAATTATAAATGCATGAGCATATAAAAATGTGAACTTTGGAGGTGTAAAAAAAGATGAATGAATGAATGAATTTACAATTTTCCATGGAATATAGATGTCATGCCAAAAAATAAAAAAAATCCTTTATAATATAACAATGTAATGTTGTAAATAAATAAAAGTAAAATGTACTATAGTAATATAACATACATTTATTAATATTAAAAACATCAAATTATAAGAGTAAAAGGTTAGAAGCATTCCTTCATATGTACCTAATTCGGTACCTTCTAGAACTAAGTATGGCTCTAACTAGGTAAGGCCCTTACAGTTCATTACATGAAGTTCAGGGTCAGACACCTAAACAAGTTCTCAAATTGATCCCTGAGTCTCAATAGAACTGATGAGCTACCCTAATCTTTACCCATGGTGGGTTTATGTTGAAAAGGGTTTAATTTGAGTTGGAGTATCTTCTATGCCCATAACGAGGCTAACACCTTAGGCAAGTGTAGAAATTTACACCTAGTAGGCTTTTCTCTAGCCTAGACAAAGGCTAACACCTTAAAAGGTAAAGCTGCTTCACCCCCTGTAAAATATTGGGAACCTATGCCCTCTCCATATGCATGGAGGAGAATCTAATGCATATGCATATGCACAATGTGCGAGAGAACAACTGACCTTTTATGACTTAACTCTTTTTTTTAAAAAAATAATAAAACCCCTATCCTAAATTCCCCTCTAAAAAAATGCTGTAAAGAAAACAATAAAGTCAGTAAAAAAAAACCAAAATTTTCATAAAATAATTTTTTTGTTTTTAAAATATCAAAAATTATAATTAATACCGATTAAAATTGAATCAGTCAAAAATTATTTAGCACACGTTTAATTTTAGGCCTGACTCTCTAACCTATCCCTAGTAGGTCGCTAAGTTATCACAACATGGGCAGATACAAATCCTGACTAGCCTAAGATAAAATGGCGGACGTACCCCTTATTCCTATATGTATTTATATATCATTACTTTTTATTATTTTTAGGAGCCCATATTGTTATTAATATTATTTTTTATTATTATTCTTTTTTCTCTCTAGGGATTGATTGACTAGGTTAGGTCATCTACTAGAGTTCATATTTTGAGGGTTACGAAACCCATAAAAATAAAACTCGAGGTCCATGTTGATATTAGAGATCATGTGAAAGGGTTTGAGAGTCAGTTATAATCATGGATAAGGATTGACCTTATCGTGATGCCCAAAAATAAGTACCTTATGAATCATGTATTAACATAAATTTGACTTTTATTCGGTTTCAACATTTGATATTTAATTATAATTCCCACATGTCAAATTTTTCATAAAATAAACTTATTATTCCATATAAGAAAATTGGGTTTTTAATGTTTTTGAAAATCAAAATATCATTTGTATCCCACTGGAGAGCCAAAGGAATTATTTTTTCAAAATTCAAAAAAAGTCCCGATTTTCATTTTAAAAAAGATATCTTATTATTAAAATAATCAGTAGAACCTCTCTCATATGCTGGGAGCATTCCATGTACTATTTTAACATCGAAGATATTGCCCTAAATTAAAAATTCTAATTTTATAACAAATAATATAAAAATTCCTTAAAACTCAGTTTAGATGAAATGTACTAAACTCAAATCTAAGGATCCTAATTTGGTTAAAATGACCAGCATGTCCCATGAAGTACACCTTTGACATAAAAGTACCCGGTGACCCTAAAAGACACGATTCTAAAATAAATCAATACAATATCCTTAAGGTGTGCCTTCGATGTATAAGTATCCTGGTACTCTAAAATATTCTAAAACTTTATAGACAAACCTATTCCTACTGTACACCTTCAACGTAAAAATATCTCAGTAATCACATAGAACTTGGTTCTAATATAAATTACTAAAATACCCCTAAAGTTTACCTTCGACATAAATATATCTTAGTAACTAAAAGACTTGATATCTTTATAAAATTGACATAAAAGTATCCCGATAACTATAAAAGACTCGATTCTAGGGTAAATTGCTAAAATATCCCTAAGGTTTACTTTTGATATACAAGTATCCCGGTAACCTAAAGGGATTGATGGCATCACAAACAAATGAATCTATTCCCACTATGCACCTTCGACATATAAGTATCTTGATGATCATACAGGACTCGATTCTAAGAAAAATTATCAAAATACCTTTAAGGTTTACGCTTGATATAAAAGTATCCCGGTAACCTAAATGACTTAATAGTGATATGAAATGATAATTATACCCTCCATGGGTAACCTAGACATTAAAAGTGACCTAAAATGCAAAAATTGCTATTAAGTCCCTAACTTTTGAAAACTATTTTTCATAGCCTATCGAAAAACCAGAGGAATACGAAAAGTTTTAATTGCTATAAATATTCTTAAAATGTCAAAAATATCACATTAATCCTAAAATGAAAAGTTTTACAAAATAATCCTTAAAATTTCCTAACTTTGCAATTTAGTCCTACACAAAATAAATTCATAATTAAACATAAAATACATCACAAAAATCTTGGAAATCATGTAAAAAATCAAAAGAAGTATTCGACCAACCACTTATAGCCTTAGAGCAAATATTTTACAATTTTGTAAATAAGTCTGTAAATTTTTTAAAATTGCAAAATGGCCTCAAAATGATGGAAAATGCATAAAACATATTTATACATATTAGAATAACCATGAAAACATTTTAAAAAATTTGCACAAGCAATTACCCAAGCATGGATGGCCTTGGAACAAAAAATTTTTATTTTTTGCAATTTAGTACCTAAGGTTTCCATATTTATGAAATAGGCTAAGAAAATAAAAAACATCACCAACAAGTCTATACGTGGTTCGATCAAGCTTGGAATCACCTATTTAAGATGTTAAAAAATTTGGAAAAATTGTTTTTAGGCCCTTGCAAGTTTCAAACTTTACAAAATAGTCCTAAATATCAAGAAAAATCAAGAAATAAATTGAATACAAGGCTACACATCATTTGACCAGCATGATATTTTAGCAAAAAAAAAAAGAAGATTTTTTTCATCACATTTTCATGAATATTAATATACATACATGTTATAATTTTTACCAAGCTTAAGTATAATGAATGAATTAACATAAATCCACATGAAAATATTAAAAAAAATAAAACAACAACAAAAACATGAAAATGACAATATTTTTATCCATAAAAATAGATTATTTTGATAAAAATCAACTTATTACTGATAAAAATTAAATATAACAACAAAATCAAGAAACTTTATTCATGGCCTTCATACTTGGCTTTTAAACATGAGCTAAAATCCATGAGCACAAGTATTCATTAGGCTCACTAAAAGGATGAAACTTGATAGAAATGAACAAAAATGAAGAGTTGGCTAAATGATTTTACCTTAAAACTCAAAACTCTTAAGAATTTTTTTTTTTTTTTGGTAATTTTTCCTATGGAAGCCTACTAGCCTTACTTGAAAACTTTCCCGCTTTTTCTCATGGAGAAAGTCGGCCAAGGCTGAAGAAAAGGCCTTTGGCCAAATGGATCCTTGTAATTTCTAGGATTTTTCTTTTTTGTTTATTTTATTATTTTTTGATAAGATCTTAATTTATTATTTTTGTCATTTTACATGATGAGTTCATTCATGACATCATCATCTAGAAAGGTGGATAAAAACAAATTTTTAGGGACTAAACCATAACAAATTATAAATTATGTTTTGAAGGAATAAAATTTCACATAACAAATTTATTAAAAAAATTTAACCAAAATAAGCTTCTTGGACTTGTTAGAAAACAAAAATTGGCTTATTGGGCTTGTTGAAATGTTAATGGGCTTATCAAACCATTAAAAAAATTAATAGGTTTTAAAGCCCATCAAATGGAAAAAATAAAATAAAATTTGGCATTAAAATTGAAATTAATAAAATTTCCATAAAACAATTCTAAAAGGAATTTTTTAAAAATTTTATGTGCAAGAAAAAGGTAATTAAAAATTTCAAACTCGTAAAATTTTACAAGAAAAAATCCTTTTGAAAGAAAATTATTATTCGAAAAAAATACAAAACTCATAAAATAAATTGAATTTTCAAAAGATGATTTAATATGAATTTAATGAAAATATTTGAAGAATTTTAAAATTTTTAAACTCAGAAAAATCCTCTGGAAAAAGTTTACGAAGTTAAAAACTTCATATCATGGAAATAAAAATTTTTCAAAAATATATTAAAATTTTATAAAAATAAATTTTATCCAGCACATTAGTTAGAATATTTATTTATAAAAATAATAAATATGAAAACTTGAAATCTAGAACAAATTTTACTAAGAAAAATTCCATGAGTATGATACTTGTAGTATTGTGAAAGATTCAAAATTATGTCCCAAAATTAACAACTTAATACCTCGTGGTAAAAAAATGCAAATATGAAATTTTCCTTGAATATTTATGGTTTTTTGGATTGAGTATCAACATAAATACTGTACGATTATCGATAAAAATTTATGATAGTTAACTTTCCAAATTTTACAAAAAATCCTAAAAAATTCTTAAAAATGAGAAATTTGACCGTAATAACATCTGCTGAGATAAATTTCAAAAATTTCACAAGTATAAAGTTAAAATCTAATTTTTTACCTTGATATTCGTCTTTTTTATCCGAGATTTATTCTATACGACCTTCAAAATGGCACTTTTTTGGCACTTGCATATGCAGCCATTTAAACATAGCTAAATAGGTCTTAAAAATATTTGTTCCACCTAAAAGAATTCAACCTTCAGCAGATAACCGCAAAATTCTTGATCTTGGATTGTTTGGATTATCAAGGAAAGGGCCTAGACAAAATTAGGTGTTAACAATGGCAACTAGGCTTTTTGGTTAGGCTAGGGGGTTTGAAGAGCACTTTGATTAGTTCAAAAAAATTTTAGGATAGGCAAAATGATTTCCTCATTCCTCTGGGCTCATGAATGGACCAGTCTTTGTAGAACATGAATTCCTTGAAAATCAAACAAATTTGACAAATTTTTAAAGTTTCCTATCATTGATACTTTGATTAGCATGAATATTGGCCGTGACAAGTTCAAGGTTATAAGGGTAATTTGGAAAGGTGAAGAGTGTAATCCTAAGAGTTGGTCCCTCTAAAGATGATACTTTGGGGTTGCTCGAGGATTTTTAAGTGTCCTTAGATTTTTTTGGAATAATGGTTTCCTTGTTGTGACCATAGTAATCCCATTAGTGGAATAAAAGATTCTCTATTTTATTTTAGACTATCCATTTTTTGGGTTTTCACCCTATAACTTCAATCTTTCCATTTTTGATCTTTTTTTATTAATTGTATCATCATGCTTTTTAAAAAGGCTCAAAATTTATCAAAAGAATAATTTCCTAAAGCATAGGTTCATCAATTCAATGGCCATGCTTAATTAAAATGGACTTTTCGAAGACTGTAATATAGGCTAAGGTTTAAGGTTTTGAAAGAAAGGTTATAAAGGCCTAAATTTAGTGTTTAGGGGTGATTAGATCAACGATCATTTCTTTTTATAAGGGTATTATCCCTTTCACTTTTCGAATGTCCTTGTTTCCTGATAATTTATTCCCTCTTTCTTGATTTTGCTTTTCTCTACCTTTTTTTATTTTCTTTTTCATTTTGTGCTTTTGGTTTTAGTTTTTCATCATTTCATAGAGGGAATCTCAAACTATGGAAACTTGGTACATTTCATATTTGCCCTTTGATGTTAAGCATTTTCACATTAGTAGAATAAGATATATGCCCTATATTTCTTAAAATTCATATTCATAGAATGAGATATCTGCCTTATATTCCTTAAAAGGTTTTCTCTTTGCCCCTTAATATGGAGGGTGATCTTGATTAGGGTTTAAAAAGAATAAATTTATTAGGCTTAAAATGGGTAGTAAGGGGCATAATTTTCTAACTAGTAAAAGGATGATGAAAGATGGCTATAAAAATGACTATGTGAACTGAAGAGTCATTTTCCAAATAAAGTTCCTTTAAAGATATTTTGAATCTCTTAATCATATGATGTTGCTAGTTTAATTTTCATTTTTCTTTTATTGTTTCCCAATGCATGCCTTAATTCTTATTTTCATGCTACATGCTTGAGTATGCCTTTTTAGTTTACCAATTATAGGAAATCATGCAATGTCAACATTTAGACTATAGGAAATATTCTGTGTTCTATCCTCAAAGGCTTGTATTGACAAGGAATTTTGGTTTCAAGATATCAGAATGATGAAGGAGAACCAATGACAAAAGGCTATAGTGCTATCACAAGATGTGCCTTGAGAAAAACTTTTGGGAAGTGGCTTAATGGTATTGATTGGTAGGAAGGGATATAGTCTAAGGGGTTTTGCTAAGGATGCAGGATAATTTTGTGTTGTTGCTCCAAGATGTGATTTAAGAAGCTTTTAAGGTATGGTCTAGTAGCTTAGATTTTGGGGTGTTGAAAACAGGTAGATGTTTTTGGCATAATCCTGATGCATGTCAAATTATCGCCGATAAGATTCTTAGAAGAATATCATATTTGTTTAATTTCTAAGGGAGTCCATAAATTTTGAGAAATTGGTTCTTATCACTCTTAGCCTAAGTCAAGCTTTATCGATTTGAGTATTGTAGCATGGCCGAGTGGGCATGGTTTAAAACTGATTCCCTAAAGTTTCAGATCTTTTAATTAGTTAATTCTATGCATGGAAAATCTTGAAATAGAGATGAAGAATGCAAGCAATAATCAGATTCTTGAGACTTTCTAATATCATATTTTCATTAAACATATGATTAAAAGTTTAAAACATGTTAATTTCATAAAAATGATAATTCAAAGATAAAAGCTTTTCACATAAATCATGCTAAATTGGAATGCCTCTATTGCCTTAGGTTTACACGTTCCATTTTGCTTTCATAGTTGGTTGGTTAAGATCTATCTATCTTGCCTTAACTAATTACTACACTTTTCTTTTTAGAGCCTCACATTCTTCTTTGGTATGACCCATACTCTTGATATGGTAGCCTTTAGCAAAAATGGCATCATGGTTATCTGGATACAATGGCTCTATAGGTTTAAAATGGATTAGAGAAATCAACTAGTCTTGAATAAGTCAAGAAAGTAATTTCGTGTACAACATTGGGATCAATTTTATGATGGTTTTATCTTGTCAGCCTATTGAGCATTCCGTAACCCCTTTGGCTAATGGTTAGGTCCAATTAGAGTTACCAGCACTGAGCTGATACTAGTGAGTAGAAACTTGAGTATGAATTTGATGCAACATTAGCCCCAATAGGGCAAACCATTTGGCTTACAGTGTATGGCTGGTGCATGGTAAAACCCTTTTGTTTGTCGTCTTTTATATACCAAGGCTTCGATCTCTTCTCCTTCATTTATAGGTACCTTCTTTCCTTTGGCTTAAGGTGTCCCACCTCTTTCAAGCTTTCTATTCTTGATTACATTTTTTTATCATTTCGTTGGACATGACTAGGTTAGTAAAATTCCTTACGGTAATCATTATGAGCTTGTCATAGAAAGGGCCATGTAAGGTGCAAACAAATATGATCGCCATTTTGTTTTTGGTCAACAGAGGATAAATCTTGGCTGCCTCTTCCCTCTATATTTGGGCATACTACCTAAAGCTTTTAGTAGACTTTTTCCATGATCATAAAAGAAAGGCAATCTGAGGCCCAGTCAGATATGTGCTTGTATTAGTTTAGAAAGGCATGAGCTAGATGTGCCCATGTTTGAATTTTGACCTAGTCAAGTTCTATGTGCCAATGGGTGGTTACTCTGATCGGACTACCTTAAAAATAGTGAATTAAAAATTTTTTATTCTTTTCATGCCTAGCCTATTTTTTAGTAACACATCCAGATGTGAGCAGTCAGATTAATAGTCCCATTGTCCTTCTTGAACTCAGGTACCTTAAAATAGGGCAAAATGATGAGTTTAGAGAATAAGCCTCAGGATTTGGCATGTGTGGCTCTGAATTTGTCGTTCCCCTTGATTGCAGTAAATCATTTTTCTAGAAGTTGATATTTACCGAGGTCTTTTGTAGTTTTGAAGGGTTTGGCACTATTGGGTTTCTTTTGCTCTAATAGGTCATCTAGATCAAGAACTAGCAGATTAGAAGGGGAAGATTCAATCTATGCCCCATGAAATCTTGGATACATATGTGTTGCAGCTAGATTCATGCAGATGATCAGGTGTACTGGTGAAATTAGTGTTATGTGCGGTCATTGCTTTTGGGATGCTCCTTCTTGGATTGGTGTAGCTTTAGTGCCACAGGTAAAGTGAACTTCAGGATTTTCTGACCTTTTTCTGATATTAATCGCACTAGCTTGCCCCTTTTCCTTTATTGAGGTTGATAATAGTTTTCCTAACATAGCTATTTACATCTACAATTCCTCATTTTTGTATAGCTTTTGCTCTTAAGCTTCTTTGTACATAAGTTTTAGTCTTTCAATCCTAGTTTGATGATCGTTCTTAATGATCAATGGCTTTAGCCAATCTCGATACCTTTCAAAAGAATGGAGGAGCTTCTTTAGAGAACTCTTGCATCGATGAGGACGGACACTGTACCCTTTAGGTTCATGTCACGAATGGATGCATGCATGCATGTAAATGAGTGCAATAAGGATGCCAATGTAAGATATGAAAAGATTATATGTGCATGAAAATGCTATCATGAAAATCTACAGTTAGGATTAAAAATAATATTATGAGTGGTGCATGGAATACATAAAATGCACCATTATACCTAACATGGCAATATGGCTTTTGAGGGGAGGGAATCCATATGAATGGACAAATCATGCCTCAAGCCTTATCAAGGAAATATGACACGAATGTGGCAATGATCCTCTTTTATTATAGGCATTATGGTGTTCGTTCACCATTGCCTATATTGATTGTCTTTACTTTTTTAATGTAAGAAATAATGCATGTGACATGAACATGAGAAATAATAAAGTTGTAAAGGGTTAAAGAATATTTGTAAGAAAAAAATAAGAAAAGCAACAAAAATAAATCACAGAAATTGCCCCAATAATAGGCATTACAATGCCTTAGGGTGACCCTATAGGATTGAAGAAAGAATCATTCTTCCTTCATGGTATAAATTTACTCAAATAAAATAACGACATGTTTAAGATGAAACCTCATGATAAGATGGTGTTTTTTATGGATTAAAACCAATAACCCATGCGATGGTCTGTGTTAATCATTACTTATGGGTTATCATTGCCAAGTCATCAATTGGACAACATGACGGCTTAATTGGGTTAAATTTCATTCCTTTAAGGGCAATACCAAGCCTTAAATAGCACCTTAAATGATGGCATTTGCATGCCATCACTTATAGGAGTACAAATAATTATTAGCCATCAATAAGATAGCATAACGGCTCAATTGAGTTAACTCATCTTTGGTGAGATGTATCAAACCTCTCATGGAGAATTGACCAACTAGGTAATGACATACATTTATAGTCACTTATTGACAAACATGAGTTAAGTTGTCAAATAGACAGCATATTGGCTTGACTGGGTTAACTTTGTTTTTCTAAAAGCAATTGGGGTCTTAAAAAGAATCATGGGTGACAACACTCGCATGTTTCACCTAAAAAGATAACAAGCATTAATCATCCATCAAACAGTACAATGACATGCCCCAATAACCTATTAAGGGGCGAAATTACAAACATGAGTGCTGATGTGCATTCATCATTGCCTGCATAAATAACGGTACAAAAGAGTAAAAGGTAAGAAGTGTTTCCCTTAATGTCTTATTCTTTATGTTATTCTAGCACTTCGGTATGGCTTGATATGATATAACTCTTAAGGCTCACTATATAGACTTTGAGTTGACGTCTAAATCGATATCTAAATCACTTCTCTGTCTAGTAGGCACCCTAATCTTAGGCCAATCATAGGCTTGGTGGAATGAGTTTGATTTGGTATATTCCCTATGCAAATGTGAAAGGTTGCTCATGAGAAACATAGGTAATTTACACCCTAGAAGTCATTGCTATGCTTATATGGAGGGTTACTCAAAAGGGTGGATAGCTCATTTCCTCTTAATGTTGGAACCTTAATCCCACCATAGAGTTTGGTAAAAATTTAAAGCCAATGCAAGTGCACAATGTGTGTTCGAAAAATAATCAATTTTTTTGTTTACCTTTTATTACCATACTTATTGAATCGATATTTATTCAGAAACAAGGTAGTCCTTGACAATCACAAGACAAAAACCATGAAAAGTAAAAGGTTAATGAAAAAGGATTATAGTTAAATAATGACTGAAACTGAAAAGATTGACAACTGAGCAAGTCATGGCTAAACGTAGGCCTAACTCTCTAAATTAGTCCCTAGTGGAGTCACCAAGCTGTTGTGATGTGCCCTGGCATAACATCAAATCACTCAGATGGTGACGCGCACGACTTAAAAGGATTGTCATATGAATCACTCGACCGATTGGTCTTGGATGGCCACCACGAAATGGTTAAAAACTTAGAGTCACCACCGATCATTTGGGCTAGGCATGGTGGGATGCCTACTGAAAGCAATATTCTAAGTTATAAAGCTCAAAAATTGATTTTAAGATCTATAAGGTCCAAAGATTCATCGATTAGGTTCAGAAGTTGGTTATATGTGAGAAAGATTAGTAACGACGCTCGAAATTAGTACCTGCTAGTCATGTCTTATGTTATTTTCAATTTTTTCGAAATACAGGAATTTTGTGTAAAAATTGTAAAAAAAAAAAATCACACAAAAGCATGAAAATGAAGGACGGTCAGAATGTATTTTCTAATTATCTTCGATTGTTGAGGAACAACCGAGAAAATAATTTTGAGACCTGTTTGGACTCAGTGGACGCTTAAAATATGAAAAAAACGATTTCGATTAAAAGGCCTGAGGAAATCTAGTAAAGAAAAAAATTTAGTATTTTGAGTGATGTTTGAAAGGTAAGGCTCAAGTATTACCTCGAAAAATGGGGTTGGAATACCCCTAATGGTGAAAATTTTAGTGAGTTTTGAAATTTGAACGAAGTTTGTAAAAACAAAGTTCAGTATCCCTCAAAAGATAGGGTTGGAGTAACCCCAATGGTGAAAATTTTAGAAATTTTTTGAAGAAAAGGAATATTCTTTAAAGAAAATAGGTATTTTAAAATTAAAACCTCTAATTCAAATAAAAGATAAAATTAATTGTTTTATTTGGCCTTGACTCGAGTCTCGTGGGACCTTTTTATGACATTTAACTCTATGGGGATCAATCAGATGCATTTCAAGGATTCGTATGCCTAAAAAATGGTTCGAGAAATTAGTTTAATTCTTAAGTCCAAAAATAAGGGACAACATCATGCTATCCCCTTTCCTGAATTTACTCCAAGTTCATCCGAAAGCTTCAAGGGCTAAATGAGGTACTGCTAGAAAGGTAACTTGATAAGGATTAAATAAAAAATTTTCAAAAATCCTAGAAAATAACTTCCTAGGTGGAATTAACTTTTGAAGTTGAGTTTGTTGCAACACTAGTAGCATGTGCAGGCAAAAAGGTGTAATGAAATTTGAAAAATCGCTTTGGACTTGTTTGGAATCATTAAATCACAAATAATACCTTTTTTAGAAAGAGAATTTCACATAGTTTTGGGAAAAATATTTTAAAAATCCAGAAAAACTGCTTGGTGGGCTAAAATAGCCCAAATAGAATGTAAATCACTGATTCTAGGTGTTCCAAATAGTGAATGTTCAAAACATCATAACTCCTTCATCTGGAATGATCTGAAGGCAAATGAGGCATTGGTGAAAGGTAATTTGATGCCCTTTAAAAGAAAAATATCAAAAGCATTCTAGAAAAATGTTTAAGGCTTAAAAATGGTTTTTGAATTTTTGACTATAATATTTCCAAGGCAAAATTGGAAAGTTTTTTCAGCTTTTGAGTTTTCTAGGACTAGGTTCATGTTATGGTCATCCAAATGTCTGTAACAAAGAGGGTTAGAGACAATGGCTTTGGAAATTCATTCACACAATCCCAAAGTAATCTGGGATGATAGAGCAACCCATTAACCAAAAGTTACTAGTAAGGGTTATTAGACCTTACAATCAAGGCAAAGACATTTTAAAACAAATATAAAGAAGATTTTATTTTGAAAATCAAGATCTTTAACCTCATTTAACCATGAATTCAGACATGGAAAGCTTGATTTTTCCTCAAGATTAGAAGACTAATTAGTGAAAACATTAAATCTATTTTAATCTTCATTTATTGGAGGTAATATAGACTTAACTTGGGGATTTCTTTAAAAAATTGATTTTTTGTAGCAAACAAAAAAGCATTATGAACTAAATATGACATACATGATCATGAACATGGATAGCATTTCTAAACAAATGAAGATGACATTTTGACATAAAAGAGACGACAAAATGCAAGGAAATAAGCAAGAAAATGCATAGAGATGTTAGATTCATGAGCAACATCAAGGGTTATGCCATAAGAGATGATATGAACATTTTTAAGCAAGAAAAAGCACATTGCAATTTTCAGGACAACATCAAAACATGATTTTAAAGCAAAACTAGCACACAAGCCTAGTAAAACATGGTAAAAAGGTTAATAAAGCACCAAAAGTCCTAAGTTTACCATAACCAAGGCCACAAAATGCATGAAACTCCTAAGAATAGAGTCAAGGTTACATGGATTTGGCTCACTAAAATGATGCAAATGCAAAAAGGCAAGTAAATAAATAGAGAAAAGATAGGAAATATGCCCAAAAGCTTGGAAGCCTTTGATTTATGTATAAAAGGAGCAGATACCTTTGTTTAAAATAATTGATAAGGTGATTTCAATATGTTGAAAACAACCTATGGACTATTTTAACTCGGGGATATTCCTTCAAGCATGCATCATAATTAATAAAATCATACTAGGTTATTCTTTAACACTATGGCACCTAGAACGCTCTAAAGGACATGTATCAACTTGAAAATTCCTCCATGACCCTTAATGGACTTGTATTAACATAATTTTCTACATGATCTTAGAATTGGCTTTAGTGTACTATTATCGAAATAACCCTAAAGGAAATGTTTCGACCTGAAGGTTCCAACATAATCCTAACGGATATGTATCAAAACAAAAGTTTTCCATGATACTAAGGACTTAGTTTTAAGGTGATATTACCTAAATACCTTTAATGGACATGTTTTAACATGATAGTTCCTACAATAGGCATTACAACGCCTAAGGGCAGACATGACAATTACAAGTATCATGACAAGGTAAATACCCATGGATAGAATAACAATATGTCTAGTTAAAAATTGCCTTGAGCAAGGTAATAAGATACCTCTAGAGATAAGCTGACAACCTACATGATGACATATGTAGGTAATCCCTTAGTATTTGACATGTGTTAAGCAGTGGGTCAGATAGCGTAATAGCTTGTTCAAGTGGATTATGACTCAATTAAAGACAACATAAAGTCTCGTAAGTGGCAACCTTTGCTTGTCATCATTTATCCACTGATAAAGGTTAGCCACCGATCAAATAGCATAATGATGTGTCTTAATAAGAACATGACACACGTGGGCTGTAATGTTCATTCACTACTACTTATATAACTATGGTATGTGAGAGTAAAGGTTAAAAGTGTTTCCCTAAGTGTCCTTCTTCTTTGGGTCATTCTAGCAATATTTCAATATGGTTTGACATGGTTTAGCTCATATGGTTTACTATAAGGGTTTGAGTTAACATCCAAATCAGAATCCGAATCACTCCTCCTTTCAATAAGGATAGCCAAGGGACCTTGATCCTAGGTCTATTGTAGGCCTAATGAAATAGGTTCGATCTAGTGGATGTATTTCCCAATGTAAATATGAAAGGTTACTCATGAGAGACCTAGGTAATTTACAGCCCAAAAGTTATTGCTATGCTTGTGCGGAGGGGTACTCATGAAGGTGGATAGACAACTTCTTTTAATAATTGGGACCTTAACTTCACAATAAAGTTTGGTGGGAATGTAATGCAAGTGCAAGTGCATAATGCGTATCAAGGAAATAGTCAAATCTTTTGTTTACCTTGTCTTACCATATTTATTGAATTGAATCTATTCAGGAACAAAGTAGTCCCTTACGATTACTTGACAAATCACAACATAAAAGATTAGTAAACAAAAATTGAAGGGATTATAGTTGAATAATGACTGTAAAATGAAGAAACTAAGAACGAAGTAAGACATGGCTAGTTGTAGGCCTAACTCTCTAAATTAGTCCCTAGTGGAGTCACCAAGCTATCAACAACGTGCTTTCTACGAAAAACATGTATGACTTAAAAGTGTTTCTCGATAAAGGATGTTCTCTTGACTAGGACTTTTCCCTTTCCTGACATGATAGGAGCAGAGAAGTATGGATTCTCGGTCTTGACCATGAAAAGGGACCACTGGACAAATTGCTCATCCAACTAGTCATGGGTGGCCACCATGAGTGGCCAACATTTGGAGTCAGCACTGATCATTTAGACTAGGCATGATTGGTGCATATTAATCTAATGTGCAAAGTTAAAAACTTAAAACATCAATTCCATGGTTTGCATAATTCGAAGATTTGATGGTTGGGTTCGAGAGTTGGTTATGTGCAAGGTGGTACGAACCTCTTTGCGACATTCAAAATCGGTACCTTTCTAGCCATGTCCTTACTTCGTTTTTATTCCTTTGGTTTTGGCTTGTCATTATTTGAATATAATCTAATGATCCAAAGGAAAATGAGATACTGTTAGAAAGGTAATTTGACGCCCTTTTAGGGCAAAATATCATGAAATTTGTCAAAAATGGTTTAGGGTTCGAAAATAAATTTTTAAGTTGTGACCACTATGCTATTAGGGCAAAATAGGGGATTTTTTTTAGTTTCCTCACTTTTTTTTGCCTAAACTTGGAATGTAGACATCTAATGTCGACAGAAAAGAATGAGAAACATGGGCTTTATGAGCTCTTTTGCAGAATCTTGAACTAGTTTGGGATGATGAAACAGCTTATTGACCATGTCATAAACACAAAGGCTTTAGGCAAAAAATTAAAACACAAGCCAATTTAGACAATAAAAAAAACATTTTTTTTCTTTGAAAACAAAACATTGAGCCTCAATAACCCTTAAATCCAAACATAAATTTAATTTCTCCCCAAGATTGGAAGACCACTGACTAAAAACCACAAGCCCATGTTAATCATCATTTATTAAAGTTAGCATGGCCTTAACTTAGGGGTCTTTGAAAAAAGGTTTTTTGACAATCATCAAATGAGCATCTTGACAAGTATATTATGAGCTAAATACAACATCCATGACAATGAACATAAATAGCATGCTTAGACAAATAAAGATGGTATCTTGACATGTAAATGTTCACAAAAATGAAAGAAAATGACTGATAGGATGCATGCAAAGGCTAGCTTCAAATAAAAATGCTATCTTGACAAATATATTCTGAACTAAATATGACATTCATGACAATAAAATATAAATAGCATGTTTAGACAAGTAAAAATAGTATCTTTACACGAAAATAATGACAAAAAATGAAAAACTATGACTCATAAGATGCATGGAAGTGTTAGCTTCATGAACAATATCAAAGGTCATGCCATGGGAGATGATATAAACATGTTAACAAGAAGAAATTTGCTGGAATTTTTAGAATAACATTAAAACATGCTTTTAAGATGAACCAAGCATATAAACATGAAGCATGGAAAGAAGTCAATATAGCACTAAAAAATCCTAGGTCTACCATGAATAAGGCCATAAAATGCATGAAAGTCCTAAGAATAGGTCATAAACACATGAATATGGCTCTCTAAACTAACGAAAATGATAATAAAAGAAAATAAGATGAAAAGAAGATGGAAGCTATACAAAGTTTCAAACCCTACTTTAGCCCTTGAGCAAAAGACTTTTTAAATTTAAACTCACTTTTTCCCTTCTCTTTGCTATCAATTAGCAAGAAAAGGGTGGCAAAAATGAGTTTAACGAATGTGCTAACAATGAAGGAGATGTTTGAGATAAAAAAATAGAATAAAGGGTTTTGAAAGGGTTTTTAATGGTTACTTGGAGGAGCTATGGGAGTTCAAGGTTTTTCTAGAAGATGATGACTGAGGACAATTTTGGTGTGAGAATAATGCCTATCTGTTTAGCTGAGAAAATTGGCCTTGCATGACCATGTGAATAGTGAAAAGCATATGCAAAAAGCAAGGATATTTTAGGGTTTTAGGGTATGTTCCAAATGAATGGACAAAGTACTATGCTCAGCTGCCCATTAAATCTATTGACTGGCCTAGCAAAAATATTGAATCAAGCCACTCTTAGCAGCTGAGCAATGATAAAGTCTAAGGTTGCACTCTAACAAATTGAATTAAGTCATGAAAATGTCCTTATCAAGGCTATTTAGCCCTTAAAAATTTCTTAAAACCCAATCATAAATCCAATGCAAAGGCCTGCTATGAATTTGGACTATCTTTGGTGCCACAACCATGGTCTGATTCATGTTTTAATGTCATGGTGTGGTGAAAATGACATGAACTAGGCATTTTAGCTTTGGAGTATCAATACAAGCATGATGATCTAAGGGCAAATGAGTTATCATTGGAAAGGTTATTCGATGTCCTTTTAGGGAAAAATATCATAAAATTTGTGAAAAATGGTCTAGGGTTCAAAGATAATTTTATAACTCATGGCCACTTTGTCATCGGGCCAAAACAGGGGAGTTTTTGAATTTTCTTAGTTTTCTTTGGCCTATACTCAAGACACAGACATCCGAATGTCCATGGCAAAAAAGAAAAGTGACATGGGCATCACGAGTTCATTTACACAATCTCAAAGTAGTTTGAGATAATGAAACAGCTTATTGATATTGTCACAAACACAATGGCTCTAAGCAAAAAATCAAAACACAAGCCACTTTGGACAATTAGAAAAGGATTTTTATCTTTGGAAACAGAACATTTAGCCTCAATAACCATTAAATCCAAACATAAAACTTGAATTTTCCCTAAAATTGGAAGACCAGTGAATAAATACCTTAAGCTCATGTTAATTATAATCTATTAAAGTTAACACGACCTTAACTTTAGGGGTTTTTGAATCAAACAAGCATCTTGACAAGTATATTATGAGCTAAATATGACATTCATGATAATGAACATAAATAGCATGCTTAGACAAATAAAGATGGTATCTTGACATGTAAATGTTGACAAAAATGAAAAAAATACTAATAAGATGCATGAAAATGCTAGCTTTAATTAGAGATGCTACCTTGACAAATATATTCTGAACTAAATATGACATTCATGACAATGAACATAAATAGCATGTTAGGCCAAGTAAAAATTATATCTTTACATGGAAATAATACAAAAAGTGAAAGACAATGACCAATAAAATGCAAGAAAGTGTTAGCTTCATGAAAAACATCAAAAGTTATGCCATGGGATATCATATGAACATTTTTCAACAAGAAAAAGTTTGTTGGAATTTTCATAACAACATTAAAACATGTATTTAAGGCAAACCAAGCACATAAACATGGTGAAGCATGGAAAAAAGTCAATATAGCATAAAAAAATCCCAAGTCTACCATAAACAAAGCCACAAATGCATGAGAGTCCTACTAATAGATCATGGTCACACGGATATAATGAAAATGATGATTAAAGAAAATAAGATGAAAATGAGATGGAAGTTATATAAAGTAGCTTCAAGCCTTTCTTTAGCCTTTGAGCAAAAAACTTGTTAACTTTGAATTCACTTTTTCCTTGTTTTTACTATTGATTACCAAGAAAAAGGTGGCCAAAATGAGCTTAAGGGGTGTGCTAACAATAAAAAGGATGTTTGAGATGAAAAAAAAGAATAAAGGGTTTTGAAAGGGTTTTTGGTGGTGGCTTTGAGGAGCAATAGAAGTGAAAGGTTTTTTGAGAAGATGGTGGCTAAGGAGAGCTTTTGGAAAGTGTTTGAATGTATTAGAAAGTGTTTGAAATGTGTGTGCATTCAGCTAAGAAAGTTGGCCTTGTATGACTATGCGAATAATGAGGACCACATGCAAAAAGCAAAGGCATTTTAGGGTTTTGGTTCATATACCTTATGATGGACAAGGTATTATGCTCAACTGCCCACTAAATCTATTAGGTGGCTCAAAAAAATAGTGGATCAAGGCCACTTTTGGTAGTTGAGCAATGAGAAAGTCCAAGGTTGCCATCTAACAAATTGAAATAAGTCATGAAAATATCCCTTGTCATGACCATTTAGGTCTCAAAAATTTGTTAAAACCCAATCATAAGTCCAATGTTGAGGCTAGCTATGAATTTGGATGATCTTTGGTGCCTAATACATGGTCTGATTCGTGTTTTAATGTCACATTGTAAAGGGTGAAAATGGCATGAACTGGGCATTTTAGCCTTGGAGTATTGATACAAATCTAATTATCTAAGGGTAAATGAGATACTATTGGAAAGGTAATTCAATGCCTTTTCAAGGGAAAAATATCATAAAATTTATGAAAAATGGTCTAGGGTTCGAAAATGATTTAGAGGTCATGATTACAATGCTATTAGGGCAAAATAAATGAGTTTTTTCATTTTCTTAATTTTCTTTGGCCAAAACTGAGACATAAACATCCAAATGTCAATGGCAAAAAAAAATGAGTGACATAGGCTTTACGAGCTTGTTTCCATAATCTTGGAGTAGTTTGGGATAATGAAACAGCCAGTTGATTATGTCATAAACATAAAGGCTCTAGGCAAAAGATCAAAACATAAGTCACTTTGGACTATAAAAGAAGCATTTTAATCTTTGAGAATAGAACATTTAGCCTCAATGACCCTTGAATCCAAACATGAAACTCGATTTTTCCGTAAGATTGGAAGACCAATGAATAAAAACCTCAAGCCCATCTTAATAAGCATTTATTAAAGTTACCATGGCCTTAACTTTAAGGTTTTTTAGCAATCATCAAACAATAATCTTGACAAGTATATTATAAGCTAAATACAACATTCATGACAATGAACACAAATAGCATGCTTAGACAAATAAAGATGGTATCTTGGCAGGTAAATGTTGACAAAAATGAAAGAAAATAATAATAAGATGTATGGAAATGCTACATTCAAATAAAAATGCTATCTTTATAGATATATTATGAACTAAGTATGACATTAATGACAATAAACATAAATAGCATGTTTGGACAAGTAAAAAAGGTATGCTACATATGAATAATGACAAAAAATGAATGACAATGACTATTATGATGCATGGAAGTGTTAGCTTCCTGAACAACATCAAGAGTCACGCCATGGGAGATGATATGAACATGTTTCAATAGGAAAAAGTTTGCAAGAATTTTTAGAAGAACATTAAAACATGTTTTTAAGGCAAAACAAGCACATAAACATGGTGAAGCATGGTAAAAGAGTCAATATAGCACCAAAAAATCCCAAATCTACCACAATAAAGCCATAAAATGTATGAGAGTCCTAGGAATAGGTCATTGAATATGGCTCTCTGAAATGATAAAATGATGATAAAAGAAAATAAGATGAAAAAGTGATGGATGTTATACCACGTATCACCACATACCCTTTTTTCTATTCTTATCCCTGGATGATTCAAAGTAGGTGCGCATGACTTAAAAGATATACATGGTGTTTGGTCAGAGCCTTTGATTTATCCCTTGGCTGAAATTTAGATTAGGCATGATAATATGAAAGGGAGAGATTGTCAAACGAATCACTCATCCAACTAGTCTTAAAAAGTTACCATAAAGTAACCATAAATTTAGAGTCACCACTGACTATTTTAGGCTAGGCATGATAAGATGCATATCAAAGATAATATTTCGAGTTACAAAAATTGATACATTGATTTCAAGGTCTACAAGGTCCAAAGATGCATCGGTTGGGTTTAGGAGTTGGTTACGGGTAGGAATGGATTAGCACCCCCACCACATTTGAAATTAGTACCCACTAATTATAACTTGCTTCGGTTCAGCCTAATCGGTTCCATTTGATCATTATTTAGATATAATCCCCTTTAATGCTTGAACTTTTATGGAAATCATAAATCTGGGTTTTGATAGAAAATTTTATATCAGTTATGCGCTGCGACCTGCTCAAATGATGGGCTACCTACCCAAATCGAAGGCCCGCCCGATATTTAAGAGGGTTGTGACAAAAATATTAAGCCTGAAAAATGGGCTTGGACAAAAAATTAGGCCCGATTAAAAAATAAGTTGAGCCTTGGGTCCAACTTTCAAAGCTCGAGCCTGGCCCAACCTATTTTACTATTACATTATATATATTTATTTTATATTTTATGTATTATGTAATTTTTGTCATATAAACAATACATATATAATATTATAATGTAAACTTTAAAAACTATGTTAAATTATTTATATTTATAAATTTAATAAAAGAAAATTATTAAGTTAATACAGATTAAATTTAAAAAATATATTTTTTAAAAAATAAATTCTAAAAAAGTAATATGGATGAGCCTAAACGAGCTTGGACTGTTTATTTATAAATATAGGGTGGGCTCGAGCAAAATTTAAGGCCCATATTTCAGGCTGTGCCGGCCTTGGGCAAGCATATTCAATGTTAATACAATATTCAAGCCTAGGCCAAATCTGACCTGGCCTGACCTATGAGCAGGTCTAATGAGTAGCATAAGGATTTTTTATGAAAATAATTTTTGAATTAAATTTTGAAAATTCAGATATTAGGCACGAAGAGATAGCAACATAGAACATTGCTTTGTAAAATTTTTGAAAATAAATGTTAAATATGAATGTCACTACAAAACGAAAACATGTTAGTAAGACGAAAAAGAATATAATAATTTCACAAATAAACAACAACAAACAGAAGAACGTGAAAAGAAGGGATAATCGGAATGCATCTCATAATTGTCTTTAATTATTAAAGAATAATTAGGATGATAATTTAGAGACAGGTTTGGATTTAATAGTAATTTAATGGATGGAAAAAATGTTCTAATCAAAACAATTTAAGGTATACGGAAAAGAGAAAAATTTTAGATTTTCAGGTAATAGCAGAGTTGGAGTATCCCCTCAGAGAAATGGGATTGAAGTATCCTCAAAGATAATGATTTTGATATTTTAAGAAAATAATTAGGAATCTCGAATATATCTAAAGAAAAAAATTTAAGTTTTTAGTGGAAAATGGGGTTGGAGTATCCCTTCGAAGTGGTAGGGTTAGAGTATCCTTAAGAATGAAAATTTTTTATGATTTAAGAAAATAATTAGGAATCTCGAATAAATTTGAAAAAGAAAATTCAAGTTTTCAATGGACAACAGGGTTGGAGTATCCTTTCGGAGTAGTGGGGTTAGAGTATCCCCAAAGATGAAAATTTTTGGATGTTTTGAAAGGAAAAGATAATTTGAAAAAAAAAAGGTATTTTGAAATAAGAAAACAAAGATTTTGTATAAAATATATTTTTTTCTTAATCCTCGATCTAAGCCTAAGTGGCTTGTGTTGTAGGGGAATCAATCAGATGCATTTCGAGATGTTCAAATGTCTTTATAAAGGCATTTTGGAAACTAGGTTAAAATAAGGGATAACATTGCATCATCTTCTTTCTCAAATTTATTTCGAGTTCATCCAAAGACTTCAGGGGTAAGCATGGTACCGTTTGAAAGGTAACTCGATGAGGACTAATATAAAAATATTTTAAAAATCCTAAAAATCACTTTCTAGGAGGAATTAATTTTTAGAGTTAAGACTGTTTTAACACTAGTAGCATTTACAAGGGAGAGGGCATGATAGACTTTGAAAATTTGTTTTAGGCTCATTCAGAATCATTAAATAGTAAATAATACATTTTCAGAATGGGAATTTTATGAACTTTTTGGGAAAAGTATTTAAACAATATAAAAAATCATCTAATGGGCAAAAATGGCTTAAACAAAATGTAATGCATTGGTCCCAAGGGTTTCAAATAGCAATAGTTCAAAAAATCATAACTCCCTCATCTGGGATGGTCCTAGGGCAAATAAGACACCTTTGGACAGAAAATTCGATGGCCTTTAAAGAAAAAATATCAAAACATTCTAGAAAAATCATTTATGATTAGAAAATAATTTTTCAAATTTAGATTGTGGTGCTGCCAAAGCAAAAACATAGGTTATTCAAATTTTTTTGGGTTTTTTAGGGTCAAACTCAAGTATGGATGTCCAAACATCCACAACACAAGGAAAAGAATGACATAGGCATCAGGAGTTCATTCCACAATCCTGAAGTAGTTTTGGATGATGAAACAACCTGTTGACTATGCCACAATGAAAGTGTTAAACTCAAGATCAAGGCTTAATATATATTTTTATCAACTAAAAGGATTATTTTTGTTTTCCAAACAGCATCTTTAAACTTATTTTACCATGAATCTAGATCTAAGATGTTTAATTTGCTCCCAAGATTGGAAGACCAATTTTATGAAAATATTAAATCCATACTATTATCCATTTATTGAAGGTAGCATGAACTTAACTTGGGGATATTTAAAAAAAAATAAATTTTTAGCAAAAAAGTAAGCATCTTGACAAAGATATCATAAGCAAAATACAACATATAAAGATGAACAAGGATAGCATATGCAAACACACAAAGATGACAAGAATGCAAGGAGGTGACAAATAAGATGCATGGAAATGATAACTCCACAAATGGCATCAAAACTCATGCTATGGAAGATGACATAAGCATATTTAAGCAAAGAAAAGTATGTTGAAATTTTCAAGATAGCATTTTTGTGCCATGAGACTCCTTAAAATGCAAGAAAATGCATGAATGTACTTGATGCACGTTAGGAAGAACATTCAAGTATGTGTTAAGCATGTGAAAATAGGTGAAACAAGAGAGAAAATGCATGAATAAGGAATGCTTTGATGATAGAATGAACAAAAAGATGTTTGGCCTACTAAGCAACATTAAGGCATCAAAAGAACATTAAAATCCTAAGACTACCACAATTAAGGCAACAATAATGCATGAAAATCCTAGGATGGTCATGGCAGCATAAACGGTTCACTGAAATGATGTAACTACTGGAAATAAAAAAAATAAAGCTAGGTTAGAAAATATACCAAAATCCTTAAGCTGTAGCTTTTTTCTTTGAACAGCAACTTTGGACTCACCTTTTTTCTTTTTTTATGTTGATATGCAAGGAAATGATGAAAAAAGTCTTGAAAGTGTTTTTGGTGATGATCTTAAAAAGCTATGGGAATAAAGGAGGGTTAAGGGTGAACGACAATGGAGCAATGTTTTTGAGAGTTTTTTAGGGCTAGAGGTTGCTAGAGGTTTTTTTAGATTACTAGAAAAATCATTCCTTCTCTGTTTTGAGCCAGATTTGGCTTTTCTTTTTTTAAAAAAAATTCAATGTTCAGCCAATGCTTTTTGGAGACAAGGCAAGGGCATTTTTTATCTTTCATTCATGTACTAGGAGATAACTTTAGATACTATGCTTAACTACTTTTATTTCCGTTGATTCTATCATATAGAGTGGTGGTGTAGAAAGGCTATAACAGCCTGTAACTGGAGAAAATCTAAGCATGCCCTTTGACAAACCATATATTTCATGAAAATGTTGCTTGTCATTAGTTATTTGGGCTTTAAAATTTTGTTTAAGTCTAATCATGAGCCCATAGTTGAGGCCTAGTATGAATTATGATGATTCTTGATGTAAGAAATGTGTTTGAATCGAATTTTCAAAGGCTAAAAGATAGCTCGAGCTAGGTAAAAATGCCTTGGTGTATCAATCCAAAACACTTTGTATCGATACACACGGCAATTTTTACCCATGGGTATCGATACAATGAAGTGTATATCGATGCCAAGAGCAAAAAATTATTTTTAGTCCTGAGACTTAGAGGTTTGGCTTTGTATCGATACTCCCGCATGTGTATCGATACATTTAGCCAAAAATCACAACTTTAACTACTGCCAAAGCTTGTATCAATATAAACACAATAAGTATAGAGACCACACTTTAGATATCAATACCAAACTCTCTAGCATCAATTCTATATCTGAAAATTTAAATTTTTAGTGACATTAAAGCTTCGTCTCAATACTTTGCACCAATGTGACTTGCACATACCTTAAGCTCTTTGAATGCCTCACCATGGTCACAAACAATGGAAAATTGATCGGTGCCCATCTAAATAACTTTGGTGACACCTCAAATAGTGACCTTTAATGCCTTATTTTTGCACTTTTCTTTAATACAACCCATAGGCATTTTACACCTTTTTGAAAAAAAATTTTTTGCTTGACGTTACGTGACCTAATAGTGCATGGTGGCACGACACTCGATAATTATCCTATTTAATTTTTTATTATTCTTTTATTCTATCATTTTTTTATTATGTCTCGGGGTGCTAGAAATTGGCCTAGATAAAATGAAGTGTTTACAGCTACATTTCTTTAGTTGTTGCTAATTATCAGGAATAAGGCAAAGACAAAACAGACACCATTTTATATAGATAAGATGATTATTCTATGTACCTGTAGAAAAATAGAGATGTAGTTAGTATTATGTTGAGATAGGTCGAGTATATTAGCAGTGGTCTTAATTGGTAAGATAATTTCAATGAGTTTTGTAGGGTTTGACTTCCCTACTAGGTTTGCGATTTCTTAGGTTTAACCCTCTAAACAGGCACTAACTAGTGCAGGCTTTAACTCAATAGGCATCCAATTCTTTATGGATTGAGGTAAGTAAGTATCTTGCTCTTTGTGGACAAATTTGATAGGCGTCCAGCTCATTATGGACTGAGATAGGTAAATGTCCTACTTTTTTAGGATTAAGGTAGGTAAGCGTCTTGCTTTTTAAGGACTGAGGTAAATAGGTGTCCTGCTCATTAAAGATTGAGGCATGTAAGCATCCCCCTTGTTGAGGACTGAAGTAGGTAAGTGTCCTACTCTTTAACGACTGAGATAGGTAAGCGTCCTGCTCTCTGAAGACTGAGGTACGTAAATGTCATGCTCTTTAAGGACAAAAATAAAAAAGAAGGTGTCTGGCTCTTTGAGGACTGAAAAGACAAAAAGGCATCCTACGCTTTGATAACTAAAAGGAAAAAACGTCCTGCTCTTTGAGGACTAAAAAGAAAAGGCATCATGCTCTTTAGGACTAAAAAGAAAAGAAAATATCCTACTATTTAAGGACTAATATGAAAAAGCTCATGCTCTTTGAAAAATAAAAAGAAAAATAAGGCATCCTGATCTTTGAGGACTAAAAAGAAAGTGTCTTATTCTTTGAGGATTAAAAAGAAAAGATATCCTTCTCATTAAGGACTAAAAGGAAAAAGACATCCTGCTCTTTGAGGACTAAAAGAAAAAGTATCCTACTCTTTGAGGACTAAAAAGAAAAAAATGCATCCTGTCCTTTGAGGACTAAAAAGATAAAAGTTTAGGTATATTTCTTGAATTACTTTTTCAATTTATGCACTCATAAAGTAAGGGATTCTTACTTAGAACCTTTCAAGGCTTTTTGACAACATGAATATGTACATGAAGTTTTACTTAATTTTTACTTTTGAGAGTAGGTGTTCGTACTTGAAGAATTGTTATTAGTCGTATGAATGATGCATGAGGATACAAATGCATGCTTAAGTGATGTAAAAGTGATGATTTTAAAATCTAATTTGGCAAAATATTTTTTTGGCCTTTTTAATCTTTTAATTTTTTTTAAGTTTGATAAGGTGGCTTCTTACCCCAGGGTTTATTAATCTCGCTTTATATTTCTAGACACTTTGAATGTTAAGGCCATTTTTTAAATGGTACAGAATGTCCTTGATTGTGAAGGGATAGTCCTGAGCTTAGATGGCTCATGTTTGAGGACTTTTGTTACATTGAGTCTATTGGTGAGTACAAAGGGTTTCTTTCTGCCAATTATGATTCATAAGGCATCTTTGACAGTCTGGGTGGACTGTTCTGAACTTTGGTTGTTAGGATGATAGTTTGAAAAGAACTTTGGTCCCTTATCTTTAGGTTGAGGTTTACTAGAAAGAGGTTTACTGTGGGGTCCAAAAGCAAAACTGATTATGTCCCTAAGGGTTCATCCTTGGTCTTTAGACATAAAAATTCTTAAAAAGTTTCATCTTTCCAAGTAATGCTAGGGAATCTTGTTATTAGTTCCCATTCATTTATCATGCATTATTAGTTAAATGATAAACATGACGCAACATGGGATGCAAGGGTTACAAAAGGACTTTGTAAAAAATCCAGTGATTGTATTTCATTTAAAAAAGAAAAGGTATAACTTATGACAAATTATAGGATCAGAAAAGATTTTAAGATACAAGAGAGTTCAAAAGGGTTTTCCTACCTTTTTAACCCTTGATGCAAATGACATGAGTCTACCGTAAGTGTCTTGGAAAACCATTCTTAAGCAGTTAATCCTTTTGGTGTTAGCTGACTCATAAAAAGATTCTTCAGACTGCCCGTAGTGGGATGGAGGCCCCGACGTTAGGTAGTTTCCATTTTTCAAGTGCAAGTAAGGATGAGTTTCGATAAAGTAGGTTAGCATAGAATATGTACGTTAGGTTACGATTTCGTGTCTTGATCAAGATCGTGAGTGTGAGGTAAGTTGGTTCTAGTCTAGCTTGTTGATAGTTTAGGCTAGATTTGGTTCGGGTAAGGGAAAGTTTAGTCATTTAAGCTAATCTTTTAGGTTTTCAACTTAAGCTAGTTTGTTTTCCTAAAAACCCTTTTGGGTTTTCATCCATGGTTTTTTTTTTTTAAGTTTATTTTTGTTTTTTTGTTTTTTTAATAATTAAAGCTAAAAGAGAATAAGACATCTTTTCAAGCTCTTAGCGTAAAACATTTGCAAGCATAGTATTGATTAACGGAATTAAAATTCATAGCCGTCCATCTCAGTTAAGATTAGGACTCTTCCCAAAAATATTCACTTTATCATATACGGGCCCTCCCAATTCAGAATCCATTTTCCTTGAGCATCTTTATGGATCGAGAGAATTTGTTTAATTAATAAGTCATTTTCTTAGAATAGACGAGGATGGACTTTTTGTTATGGGCTCTCATCATGAACTTTTAATACAGCTACCCATGACAGATGGCTTTCATTCTTTTGCCCATGATAGATGGCTTTCATTCTTTTCTCCTTAAAAAAATTGAGTTGCTCATATTAGTTCTTGACCTGTTCATCTTCTTCAAGTTGCGATTCCATCAGGACTTTGAGTGAGGGGATTTCAACCTCAATAGGCAAATAACCTCTATGTCATAAACCAAGGAGAATAGGGTAGCAATAGTAAAAGTATGCACTACCGTGCAATAAGCATGTAATGCAAAAGGCAACTTATCATGCTAGTCCTTATAAGTCTTAGCTATTTTTTCAACTATTTTCTTGATATTCTTGTTAATTGTTTCAACTGCCCCATTCATTTACGGGCGATATGGGATGAAATTATGATACTGGATCTTAAATTAAAAGTAGAATGTTTGCATCAATTTATTTTTTAGGTTGTGCGCATTATCTGCAATGATTTGCTCAGGAAAGGCATATCTATAGATGATATACAGTCTCACAAATTTGCATGCAATAGATTGGGTGACATCGGCATAAGAAGTTGCTTCTACTTGCTTGGTGAAATAATCAATAGTGAACAAATGCAGCGGTGCCCATTAGAAGCCTTAGGGGTAATTGGTCCAATCATGTCCATGCCCCATACAGAAAAAGGCCATAGAGCTATCATAATATGTAGAGATGTCAGTGGGACATGGATTTTGTCCACATAGATTTGGCACTTGTGGCACTTCTAAGCATAGTCAATGCAATCTTTTTCAAGGGTCAACTAATAGTAGCCCAATCGAGTGACATGTTTCGCCATTCGGTGTTTGTTAACATGCATATTACAGATTTTTTCATGGACTTCTTCTAGAATTTTTTTGGCTTTGGTGGCATCCACACATCAAAATAGTACCTGATCCCAACTTTTCTAGTACAATACTCCACCATGCAAAATGAAGCTTGCAACTATCCTTCGGATGGTTGTTTTATTAGTTTTGGTAGCAAAATTATGGTATTGATGATCTTTGATGTACTGAAGGATGTCATGATACGATGGTAGGACATCATTCTTTTCTTTAACATTTTGACATTGTGTTACAGTTGTATTGATGCTCAACTGAATGGGAGCAACATCTGATTCTCGATTGACTTTGAACATGGATGACAAAGTGGCTAAAGTGTCAGCAATTTGGTTCTCTTCTTGAGGTAAATATTGAAAGCTAATATCATTAAACTTTTTCCTGAATTTTGAGATCAAACTCCTATAATAAATCAGTTTAGCATTACATGTTTGTCATTCTTCTTTTAGTTGGTAGATGACAAGGGCTAAATCTCCAAATACTTACAGTGTTCAGATAGCCTTTTCAATGGCTGCTTGGTGTCCCATAACAATGGCCTCATATTCAACTATGTTATTTGTGCAATCAAAGTTTAATCCTGCTATAAAGGGGTAGTGGTTTCCATCAGGCGAGATAAGAATTGACCCAATTCCATGCCTCAGCACATTTGAAGCTCTATCAAAGTACATTTTCCAAGATGAACTGCAATTGATAGTGTTCTTTATCTCAAATATGCATATTGTGTCTTCGTTGGGGAATTCAAAGTCTAAAAGTTGACAGCCATCTATTGTTCAACTTGCTAAAAGATCAACTATTATGCTACCTTTGATGGCTTTCTGGTTCACATACACGATGTCATACTTGAAAAGACTTACCACCTGGCTAACTCCATAACAAGGCGAAAGCTTTTGAACAAATACTTAATGGGATCGAGTTTGGTGATCAGCCATATATTATGGTACAACATATATTGCCTTAACCTCTAGGTTGTCCAAGCTAGAGCACAACATAGCTTTTATACTACTAAATGGTTATTTTCACATTCTGTGAACTTCTTGCTCAAGTAGTAGATAGCATATTCCTTTTTACTTGACTTATCATGTTGATCTAATACTCAATCTATCGACTTGTCAAAAATTAATAGATATAGGATTAGAGGTCAACCAGGCACTAGTGGCATAAGTACTTGCTAGTTCGAAAGGTAATGTTTGACTTTATCGAAGGCTTCTTGGCATTTCTCATGCCATTCTCTGAGATTTTGTTTTTGCAGCAGTGAAAAGATTAGATCGCATTTATCGGTTAGCTGAGATACAAATTGAGCTATATAATTTAACTTTCCCAAGAAACTCTTTATTTTTTTTTTGAGTTCAACGTAAGGCAAATTCTGAATGGCTTTAACCTTATCAGGATCAACTTTTATTCCTTTTCCACTCATAATGATGCCTAATAGTTTGCCAGATGTTACGTCAAATGTGCATTTGGCGGGATTTAATTTAAGCTAGTATTCGCAAAGTTGTTTGAAAAGTTTTCACAAATTAGCCACATGTTCAATCTCTTTTAGTGATTTAGCGATCATATCATCCATATAGACCTCAATTTCTTTATGCATGAGATTATGGAACAATGTTACAGTCGCCCTTCAATACATTGCCCCAGTATTCTTAAGCCCAAAGGGCATTACTTTATAGCAGAAAGTGCCCTACATGGCACGAAGGTGGTCTTCTCCATGTCTTCATCTGCCATTTTGATTTAGTTGTAACCTAAAAATCCGTCCATGAAGAAAAATAGTGCATTTTTGGTGGTGTTGTCTACTAGTGTATTGATATGGGCCAAATTGAAATTATCTTTTGGACTA
The DNA here is from genome assembly GCA_038382065.1 of Adansonia grandidieri. Lineage (NCBI taxonomy): Eukaryota > Viridiplantae > Streptophyta > Magnoliopsida > Malvales > Malvaceae > Adansonia > Adansonia grandidieri. The sequence continues at coordinate 59,971 of JBBYHK010296391.1, read as the reverse complement.
GCTCGATTCAGGTCCTTATAATCTACAACATCCGCACTTTACAATCATTTTTAATAACTCAAACTATATTGTTACCCATTCAGGGTATTTGGCTACTTCGTGAAATCCTGTTTTAAATTGTTTTCTCATTTCTTCTTTAATCTCCAGAAACATTTCAAGTTTCATTCTTCTAATCTTTTGTTGTATGGGTTTCCACTTGGATTTAAGGGAAATTTTATGAACCACAATGTTGGTGTCTAATCCGAGCATGTCTTAGTATAACTAGGTAAATACATCCCGATATTCTTGGAGGAGACTTATTAGTTTGATTTAGGTTTATAAACTTTTAGAGGTTTTGATTTTGACTTCTTTTATCTTTTTTTGTTCGAAGGTTTATGATTTTAATGGGTTCTTCATAAGGCAATATCTATTTTTTGTCCTGTTTGATTAGTCTTAGCAAGTTTGGAGATATGTGGTTTTCTTTAGAATTCCCCTCAAACTCAACCTCACCGATGTAGATTGGTTGCTTAAAATCGATATCCAGAGTCTCAGTATGAATCTTCATATCACATTCATCAGGGTACCTGAAAATATGAAAAAATAATATAGGCAAAAAAAATGTAGAGAAAGGTCTAAGAGTTGGCAAGAACTATGAAAATGAACATAAAAATATGAAATGCATAATGCTTAGTCATTTTCATTAATAATACTTAATAAAAAGATGCTTATACAAAGGATTCTACAATGCTCTTGGGCGAAAGCATATAGGTTTAGTTCATAGCATTACTTTGAAACAAATTGGAACAATACAAGAATCTCAATTTCAATCCAAACACTCAGACCAAATCCTGAAAGGTACAGACCAGTCTCTTAGTCCATCATTGATGTCTTTGGCTCATGAACTACATTGATAAAGAGATCCCCAAATGCCTTGTTTAGTCTGAGCATAACATTAGCAGAGCTAGTATTCATATGTCCTCCTAGATGGAAACTTTCTCGAAGCAATGGAAATGTCATTGGTTCATATTCTATGCCTTATCCTAACAAATGAACCATTTTTTTTTCTCGATTCTTCTTAGCTTGTTTTCTTTTCTGCTGTGGGCTTTAATCCTAACCTTTTTTATTAATCTAGTTGATAACTTTTAAGGCTCTAGCAATCCCTTAGAGCTATTTTTTTTAGTCCTTTTCTAGCCCGAGCACCTTTACCAACAATTAACTTTAGACTATATAAGTGCCCTTTGATAAATGATGCTTAGGTATTGGTAACCCTTCCTTGATATAAGTAGCATTGACAAACTCAAAGGATTAAAACAAAGATTCTGGGACATTATCATCTGGTTTGATATACGGGGCATCGGTTAAGGTAGCGACGATGATATCTTTTTCTCTTTCAATACTGATAACTTTGTTTTCGATGATGAATTTTAAATTTTGATGAAACAATGATGGCATTTCCCCAACAGAGTGAACCCAAGACCTTCCCAATAGGCAGTTATATGATGGAGCAATATCCATCACATGAAAGTCTACTTCATAAGTGCATAAGCCAATTTGGAGTGGAATTGTGGTGTTTCCCATAATGTTTTTATAAGTTCTACCAAATGCTCGCACCATCATGCGATTATTTTGGATATGAAATGCGTCAATGTGGAGCTTGTTCAAGCATGATACTGGCATTACATTTAAAGTAGACCCATTATCAATGAGCATTTTAGGCAAGACACTACCTTTGCAGTATGTGGTGATGTGAAGAGCTTTATAGTTTCCTCTTCCTCCATGAGGGATTTTATCATCACTAAAGGATATATAGTTGTCAACAATGATGTTACTTACTAGGCCATCCAACTAGCTTATCGAGATGTTTGGAGGGACGTATGGCTTATTTTGGACCTTAAAGAAAGCACTTTGTGAGCTTCATAATTTAACAGAAGCGACAGCACAAATATCTTGGCAAGTTGCTTGTTGAATTGATATATAATGCTGTATTCACTATGTTTGATGAACTTAAAGAATTTTGTAGCTTATTTCTTGCTTATTGACTTCTTGACAACTATCGGATCTTAGTCTTTGGTTGTAAACTTTAGTGCTTGAGAAACAAAAGAAGTATTATTTTGTTGAGTCTTACCACTTGATGATCTGAGGCATAACATTTGCCACTTCGAGTTAGGTGGCTTACCCCTAAAAGGTCAAAGTTTACTGCTTGCTGACTAGACTCTCCAGTGATTAAATTTTGGTTTCAAATTTCCAAGGCACCACCTTATCATCTTTATAAAGGAAAAGATATAGTAGTTGAATAATCATCTTTGACATTGGCTAAACAGGGGTAGCTTTGACTTTAGATTGGATGTCGAACAAGACCAATGGCTTTTTAAAGGAGGATTGCTCCCTTCTTTTTCAATGGTGTTGATAGATGGTGTTAAATTTGCAGACTCAGTATGTGAGGCTTACTTTTATCATAAAATTCAATGCTACCATTGTTCAGTATCTTTTAAACCATAGCACAAAACTCTTTGTATGTTTGAAGAGTATGGCCACAGATGGTATGAAAATCACAAAAATCATCGACCCACTATTCCATTCTACCCACCCTATTGATTAGTTCAACTTGTACTAAGATTTACTAAACCAAATTCATTAGCATTCTGACCTCATCTATGTTTCTAATGACCTTGCAGTCTTTTTTAACAGCCACTTGCTTTACATCTGATTCAATATAATTTTGAGATAAACTAGCTTCAATATTGGATTTTGGTTGTTGATCGGCTTTAACTTTTCCTTTAAAAATATTTCCCTTGCTTGAGCCCCTCTTTATAGTTTCATCGATCATTCCAAACAAAATGGCTATATCTACGAAGATCCTAGGGGTTCTTTTCACTACCTCCTAATAATAAAGTGCTTGTAACATGCCAACAAATCTAATGATCATTTCTTTTTCTGTCAATAAAGGATGAATTTAGGTAACTTCTTCCATCGTACTTCTTAAAGCTTTCATTGGCTTTTTTTTTTCACGCTCATAAGAGAGAGATACTTTGAAACCATATTAGTGATAGGTTTTTCCTTATCTATGGCACTAATAAATGGATAGATGTACTCATCCCACTCCACATAGAACTTAATTTTGGACCAGTCCATTATCCCTTGGACCATTTCTAGAAAAAGTGCATAGTGTTGCAAAGTATCCCTTGACCGTAATAGGAGCAACATGATTTAATGGTTTTTACATTATAGCTTTTAACATTTGACACTATTCCAGATTTCATGAAGACTTGCTAGACCTTGCTCATTGGGGTTTTGACTTCTATGATGCTTCTTTTGGCCGATATCTTTTCCTTTCGATCATTGCATTCATTCTTGGCTCTGCATGGTTAGGAAGTGGATTGGCTCCAATGTTAGGTCAGGCCCTTATTTGACCTTAATCACACACTTTTCTAGCATTTCCTCTACCTTTCTCTTAAATGAGGTGCAATTCTCAATAGAGTGGCCTTGTGGCCTGGTGTGGTACTCGCAATAGACATTTTATTGCACCATTTAAGGTATGGAGAAGATCTTGGGTTCATGAATACTGGGGCCACTAGTTGACCTAGCAATAGATGAGAGTAAATCTCTTTGTAGGGGCAAGGGAAAGGCTCAAAATGTTCCCCTTCTCATGGTGCTTATTGATTACTTGAAGCACTTACATTATTTGTATTGTAAGATTGCATGCTCCAGGCTATGTTTGGAATGAGATTCGATGCAACACTCATTTTGAAATGATCTCGGTAGAATAGACTAGTTATGGTATCAATGAGCAAGGGTTAAAACCTGGATGCAACATGTTCGAGAAGTAGATACCTTGTATCGGATGTAAATTTTGATTAAACTTTGCATGACTTTCACTAATAGCATTCACCTCTTTCTCTTTACACTTAGTTGTTAACTTCTTGACTGACCTAAATGATTCTCTAATGAATATCTTACCACTTTTGATAGCGTTATTAATCATTTTGCTTAATATAACCATATCGGTAAAAATTTTCATAGCATTTCCCATTAATCTTTCATAGTAGAGAGATCACAATATGCTACTGAAAGTGACCGTCATCTATTTTTAGGTCAAAAAAGTAACTTTAGTTGCTTTTTCTTTCTGCTTGTTGCCATACTGGCTGAGGCTTTCAAAGCCTTATTTTCCATGTTCATAATGGAAAGATGATCCAAAGCCTAGTTAGATACGTGCTTATATTCTTAAAGGAAAGCGTAAGCCAAATTTGCCTATATCTAAATTCTTAGAGGATCAAGCCTTGTATACCAACAGATAGCTACCCCAGTTAGACTATCCTAAAAGTAATAGATTAGTAGCTTTTCATTCTTTTCATACCCAACCATCTTACAATAGTACATACGAAGGTGTGCCATGGGTCAGTAATCCAATTGCACTTTTAAAAATTTGGCATTTTGAGTTTAGGTAGGATGACAAGACTGAACATCAATTTCAAAGATTTTGTGTCTACAACCCTCAATTTGTCATTTCTTTTGATAACTCAAAAGCACTTTTTTAATAAGTCAAAAGCACTTTTTCGATGATTGATACCTGTTTAAGCCTTCATCATTTTTCGAAGACCTCTTTGTTTTTTCTTGTTCCATTTGCTCATTAAGATCTGGGACTATAGGCTTTGCTAGTGAAGAGCCCGCACCCTAAAATCCTTGGACTAGATGGGATGCTATTGCAAGGTTAATGTAAATAAATGGTTGAGTAGATGGGATATTTGTTGCTAGAGGATGCCATTTATGCAATGCCCCTTCTTAAGCATTGATGCTTTTAATACCACCAATCAAGTTGCTTTCAGGATTGGCTAGTTCTTTTCCCCAGTCGATAGTGCTTGTTTGCCCTTTTTCCTTCAAAGCTTTGGATAATAGCTTTGTCAATTCCATAATCTGAGCATGGAGTTCTTTATTTTTATAGGGTGATTGCTCTTAAGACTCCCTGTATATGAGTTTGAGTCACTCAATGCAAGCTTAGTGATCATTCTCCATGGCTTTCCAATGATTATGAGTGTTGTATGATGAAGAACTATAGGTTCTATGTTTTAGAGCACTTTCACTTTAGATTATTACCGGATTAGATATTTATTATGTGCTATGAGCATGTTTGATAAGATGAAGATGAGTATGCAATTAGATGACAATTAACATCAATGCATAAAGTAGTAAAACAATTAGATTAATCATGCAAATGCACGTAGGACAATCAGATTTAGAAGGCAGCTTCATCAATAGCATCTTTCATTAAAGCAACATAATATCCCTATTACACTCGATTACATTCAAAAATGCCAAACATAGCTACATTGCTTGATCACATGTTCCATAAAATGCAATAATTCTTGCTCATAGGCTCTGATAGGCCAGATGTCACTTGTCAAGGATCGGGCAATATCCAATATGTTCTCCGTCTCTAACTAGGCTACCTAAATCTATTCTCTAAGATGACAATGATGGTCTGATAATTTTGGCATACGTGATCAACCACTTATTGCCATTCTTGCTCTCAGTGTTTGGAGGCTCTTACTAATTCATTGACTTGGTCTTAGTGAGCTTAAAGAGAATGCTCTAAATCTTAAATTCTGAATGTCAGAGTCTCATTCTCAACCTAGTTTGCTCTCAGATCCTTGACTCAAACTTTTAGCCATCCATTCTTTTTTTGGTAAGTTGATACAAGGGCATAGGTTCTAACAAGCATTTTCCTATTGACCCTGGCTTCTTCTTTACATTAATGTAGTTCTTTCTTAAGGTTAACAATTTTTTTCTTCATTTAGCTGACAACTTACCAAGGCTCTGAGACTTGCTTGCTTTGCTAAGGGCCACATAGTCTTTCTTTAAACTCTCGAGATCTTCCTTGAGGTGGTTTTCCTTTGACATCCCTATTCAACTTATCATCTTAGAGATAGAGGTCCATTTCCAATTGACTCTTCTCCTTCTTTAAATGTGCAAATTTCTTTGGCAAAGGCTGCCTTTTCTTGTTTAAACTCTCACTTAAGCAATTCAATCTCAGATGGAAATTCATCAACTGGTATGTTTTATGTTCTAACAATGGATAAGGGTAAGACATCATTGATGCGATGGATCCTCTACTCATCATATCCCAAATTCATATTTCTCTCTCTCTCTAATACTTTTGCATACAATGGGTTTGTCTCTAAGCACAGAAAGCTAACTGAATTTTTAACTTGTAATATGGTTCACCATAGTCAAATCCTACTACTCTAGGTCTTAGGCGAAGGGGATGAATTATCGATGCTGAAATTGTCTTAGAACTAGGATAGGTGCATAAATAGTGTTCCCTATAATCCCATGAGCATTACACAACTGTAATCTCTACATCGGTATATGATCGTCTGTGTGGTGAAAACCAAAAGTCCTTCAATGTCACATTTTTCCCCTAGAGGTTTTAAAATTTTTGGATCCATCATACTTCAGACTTGGCCTGGGTCCATTCCTTCTCAAGGACCTTGGAGATAGGGCTAAAGTTAGGTAGGAAGTTGTATGACATCTTCTTTTCTTTGGGAGAAAAGTGACTGACAAGCCAAATGTGAAAAAATAACACATATCAAATAAAGCGCCCTGTACCCATCTTCTTACAAAAACTGAGAGCTCAAATAGTTTCTGCAATAATGGTCGATATAGGATTGATGTTATAGCATAATCAGGAAAGGAGATATGCTTTTGCAGCTTTAATATAGCCTAATGTTTTTGAAAATATGACTAGATTATATATCATCAGAGCATAAATATCTTAAACTTTTCTGGTATCAATGGCACTTGCCATTGCTTTTTTCAAGCTAGCCTATGAGATGCATTCACTGTTGCCCTTCATCTTGATATGAACCTTGATCTAGGATTCCATTATTCCGAGAATCTAAGCTAACCTTTTCTTTAAAGCCTTACAATATATCCTATCAATCTTGGCCCTCTCAATATTAAGTAACATAATGTATTTGTCAACTATGGGGACCAAATCTTCATGATTGAAAGTGAAATATCGATATGTTGGGTTTTAAAACTGAGATGTTGCTTGTAAGAGATCAACATTCAAATAGACTTAGATTAAAAGGGCTATACTCCATATCTTTTAATGAATAATTCTCGCTTGTTGTTCTCCTAACTGGTCCATATATGCCTCATATCTTGTTAATCATTCTAACAGTACCCTATCTTGACCCTTTCATGCATTATTGAAACATACTCGGATTTGAGAATGACGCCATCTTTACATTGTCGACTCTCTGACCATGCTTGGACTTCTTCAAAAGGCTTCAGATCTAAAGTGAGCTGTTGCTCCTTGATAGACACTGTAGCAGTGGCCAGTTGTCCTATAATAGTGATGATTATGATGAAATGATGCATGCATCAAATAGAAAAACAAAAAAGTTAGCAATGTCACAAAGTAATATTCATAAAAATAAGGGTATATATAAAAAATAGCAATAAAATATATCACCGAAATGGCCCCAACAATAGGCAGTATGATGCCTAGGGGCAGACACGACAATTGATAACAATCAGATAGTATAACAGCATATCTGGGTTAAAATTGCCTTTAACATGGTGACACAATATCTTGCAAGGAAAAAACTAATCAATTCAGCAACGACATTCATTCATCATCACTTATGACAAGCACATGTTAAACAATCATTTGGATAGCATACTGGCATATTCTGGTCATATGATTTTTTATGATGACATAGAGCATTGTTGGTAGCATTCATTTACCACCACTTATTGAAAAGGGTTAGTCGTATAACATAACAACAGACCCTAAAAATGATTATGAGATAAAATAACAATATGGGCAACAATGTTTATTATCGCTTATGTAACGTGGTATACAAGAGTGAAGGTAAAAAGTGTTTCCCCGAGTAACCCTATTCTTGGGGTTATTCTAGAGCACTTTAGTATAGTTTGACATGGTTTGGCTTGTAGAGTTTACGATATAGGTTTAAATTGACACCTAGATTGGTATTCGAATCATTCTTTTATCCATAAGGACAGTCGAAGCACCTGATCCTAGGCCCATCATGATTTTGGCAAAATAGGTTTGATTCAATGGATGTATTTCCTTATGCAAATGTGGAGGGATACTCATGAGACCTATAGGTAATTTACACACTGAAAGGTCTTGCTATACCCATGCGGAGGGATACTCATGAAGGTAAATGGCTCACTTACTCCAAATAATTGGGACCGTAACCTCACCATGTGTTTGGTGTGAATCTAATCCACATGCAAGTTCATGGTGTATGTCAGGGAAATAACCAAACCTTTTATTTTACCCTCATATTACCATACTTATTCGAGTCAATATTTATTTAGGAATAAAATAGTCCCTGACAATCACAGGGAAAACCATAGAAGATAAAAAGCTAGTGGATAAAGTTGAAAGAGGATTATAACCACATAATGATGAAATTCGAAAAAGCCAAGAGTCGGGTGAGGTATAGCTAGTGATAGGCTAACTCTCTATCTTAGCCCCTAGTGGAGTCGCCAAGCTATCGCCATATACCCCTATCTATTCTTATTTTTAAATGATCCAAAACAAATGTGTATAACTTAAAAGATATATATGGTGTTTGCTCGGAGCCTTTGAGCTATCCTTTGGCCAAGATTTGGACTAAGCATGATAATATGAAGGGGAGAGATCATCGGACGAATCATTCATCCAACTAGTCTAAAAAATTTACCATGAATTAACCATAAATTTGGAGTCACCACCAACCATTTTAGGCTAAGCATGATCGGATGCCTATCAAAAATAATATTTCAAGTTATGAAACTTGAAACATTGATTTCAATGTCTACAAGGTCTAGAGATTTATTGGTTGGGTTCGAGAGTTGGTTATGCAGGGAAAAGGATTAGCACCCCTACAACACCTAAAATCGGTACCCGTTAATTACGTCTCGCTTCAGTTGGCCAAATCGGATCCATTTGGTCATTATTTAGATATAATCCCCTTTAATGCATGAACTTTTGTGGAAATTATAAATCTAAGTTTTGATAGAAAATTTTATATCACCTATGCGCCACGGAGGTATGTGGAGCATCAGGATTTTTTATGAAAATAATTTTTAAATTAAATTTTGAAAATTCAGATATTCTGTATTAGTCACGAGAAAGATACTTACATAGACCATTGCTTTGTAAAAACTTTTGAAAACAAATTTAAAATATGAATGCATGATAGTCACTACATAAAGAAAACATGTTAGTAAGACAAAAAAGAATATAATAATTTCTTAAACAAATAATCATAAACAAAAGAACGTAAAAAGAAGGGACGATCAAAATGTATCTCATAATTATTTTCGATTATGGAAGAATAATCAGGATGAGAATTTGGAGACAGGTTTGGATTTAGTGGTAATTTGAGGGATGGAAAAAGGTTTTAATCAAAACAATCCGGGGTACCTAGAAAAGAGAAAATTTTTGGATTTTGAGGTAAAAGTGGTGTTGAAGTATCCACTCGGAGAGGTAAGGCTGGAATATTCCCAAAGATAAAGATTTTGATATTTTTAGAAAATAATTAGGAATCTCAAATATATCTTAAAGAGAAACTTTGAGTTTTTAGTGGAAAATAGGGTTGGAGTATCCCCTCAAAGTGGTAGGCTTGGAGTATCCCAAGAATGAAAATTTTTTATGATTTCAGAAAATAATTAGGAATCTCGAATAAATCTGAAAGAGAAAATTTAAGTTTTAGGTCGAAAAAAGAGTTGAAGTATACCCTCAAAGTAGTGGGTTGGAGTATCCCTAAGAATGAAAATTTTTGATGATTTAAGAAAATACTTCATAATCTAGAATAAATATGAAAGGGAAAATTTTAGTTTTTGGTGGAAAATAGGGTTGGAGTATCCTTTCGAGTAGTAGGGTTAGAGTATCCCTGAAGATAAAAATTTTTAGATGTTTTAAAAGGAAAATATATTTAAAAAAAAGGTATTTTGAAATAAGGAAACTGAATATTTGTATAAAATATATTTTTGTCTTAAGCCTTGATTCGAGCCTAAAGGGATTGTGTTGTAAGGGAATCAATCAGATGCATTTCGAGACATTCGAACATCTCTATAAAGGCATTTTGGAAACTAGGTTAAAATAGGGAACAACTTCGCATTGGCTCCCTTCCTGAATTTATTTTGGGTTCATCCAAAGGCTTCAGGGGGTAAGCGAGGTATCATTAGAAAGGTAACTCAATGAGGACTGGTATAAAAATATTTAAAATTATAGAAAATCACCTTTTACATGAAATTAATTTTTAAAGTTAGGCTTGTTTCAACACTAGTAGCATGTGCAAGGGAAGGGTGTGATGAACTTTGAATATTGTTCCTAGCTCATTCTGAATTGTTAAGTCATAAACAATGCCTTTTCAGAAAGAGAATTTTGTGAACTTTCTAGAAAAATATTAAATAATATAAAGAAATCATCTGATGGGCTAAAATCGCCCAAACAAAATGTAATGTGTTAATCCTAGGGTTTTCGAATAACAAAGGTTCGAAAAATCATAACTCCCACATCGGTGATGATCTGAGGGCAAATAAGATACCTTTAGAAAGATAATTTGATTCCCTTTAAGGAAAAAAAATCAGCAAACTCTAGAAAAATCATGTATGGTTTGAAAATAATTTTTCAAATTTAGACTATGGTGTTACTAGAGCAAAAACAGGGGTTATTCAATTTCTTTTTAGTTTCTTAGGGTCGAACTTGAGTTATAGATGTCCCAAGGAAAAGAAAGACATTGGCATCATGAGTTCGTTCCACAATCTCAGAGTAGTTTGGGATGATGAAACAACCTATTGACCATGCCACCATGAAAGTGTTAAGCTCAATATCAAGGCTTAATATTTTTTTATCAAATAAAAGGGTCATTTTTGTTCGAAAAATAGCATCTTTAAACTTATTTTACCATGAATCCAGATTTGAAATGTTTAATTTGTCCCCAAGATTAGAAGACCAATTTTTTTGAAAACATTAAATCTATGCTATTTTCCATCCATTGGAGATATCATGAACTTAACTTAGGGAGTTTTTTTTTTTTTTGAAAATTAGATTTTTAGCAAACAAGCAAGCATCTTGACAAAGATGTCATGAGCAAAATACAACATACAACAGAGATAGCACATGCAAATGCACAAAGATGATATTTTGACATGGAAAATATGACCAGAATACAAGGAGGTGACAAATAAGACGTATGGAAATGATAACTCCATGAATCGCATAAAAAATCATCCTATGAAAGATGACATGAACATATTTAAGCAAAGAAAAGCATGTTAGAATTTTTAAGACAGTATTTTTGTGCCATAAGACTCCTTAAAATGTAAGAAAATTCATGAACATACTCAATGTATGTTAGGAAGAACATTTAAGTATGTGTTAAGCATATGAAAATAGGTGAAACAAGACAAAAAAAAAGTATTAATAAGGGACTGGTTTGATGACAGAATGAAAGAGAAGATGTTTGGCCTACCAAGCAACATCAAGACATCAAAAGAACATCAAAATCCTAAGACTACCACAACTAAGGCAACAATAATGCATGAAAATCCTAGGATGGTTATGGTAGCATAAACAGTTCACTGAAATGATGCAAGTGCTAGAAATGAGAAAAAAATAAAGCTAGGTGAGAAAATACACCAAAAGCCTTAAGCTTTAGCCTTTTTCTTTGAGCAACATCTTTGGACTCACCTTCTTTCTTTTTTTTTATGTTGATGTGTAAAGAAATTATGAAAAAAAAGAGTTTTTTGGCAGTGTGTTGATGGAAGGAAGTTTTAAGAGGAAGAATGAATGGAATAAAGGGTATTGGAAGTGTTTTCGGTGGTGATCCTAAGGAGCTACAAAAATAGAGGAAGATTAAGGATGAAAGGCAGTGGAATAGTATTTTTAGGAGTGTTTTGAGGCTAGAGGTTGCTGAAGGGTCTTTAAGATTGCTAGAAAAATCATTTTTTCTTCATTTTGAGCCAGTTTTGGCACCTTTTCAAATTCAAGGTTCAACCCATGCTCTTTGGAAACAAGGTAAAGGCATTTTTTATTTTTCATTTATGTACTAGGAGACAAGTCCAGGTACTATGCTCAGCTACTCTTATTTCCATTGGTTCTGCCATGAAGAGTAATGGTGCAAAAAGGCTATAACAGCTTGCAACTAGAGAAAAAGCCAAGCATGCCCTTTGACTAACCATATATTTCATGAAAATGTCCCTTGTCATTGGCCATTTGGGCTTTAAAAATTTGATTAAGTCCAATCACCAGCCCATAGTTGAAGCCTGGTATGAATTACGATGATTCTTGGTGTAAGAAACGTGTTTCAATTAGATTCGCAAAGGCTAAAAGATGGCTTAAGCTAGGCAAAAATATCTTAATGTATCGATACAAAACACTTTGTATCGATACACAAGGCAATTTTGACCCATGAGTATTTTTTAATCTCAAAACTTAAAGGTATGTATCAATACTCCAAGACTTTGTATCGATACTCCCACTTGTGTATCAATACATTTTGTTAAAAATCATAGCTTTAGCTACTGCCAAGGCCTATATTGATACAAACACAATAAGTATTAAGATCACACCTTAGTTATCGATACCAAACTTTTTTGTATCGATATTACATGTGAAAATTTAATTTTTTTGTGATGTTAAAACTTTATATCAATACTTATGCACCAATGAGACTTACACATACCTTAGGCTATTTGAATACTTCGCCTTGGTCATAAATAGTGGAAAACTGTGTAGTGCTCATCTGAATGACTTTGATGACACCTCATATAGTGACCTTTGATGCCATATTTTTATATTTTTCTTTAATACAACCTATAAGCATTTCAGATCTTCCCAAAAAAAATTTTTTTACCTCACATCATGTCATTAATAGTGCTGATGACATAACACCCGACAGTCATCCTATTTTATTTTTTATTATTTTTTTGATTCAGAGTGCTATAAATTAACTTGAACAAAATGAGATGTCTACATCAAGTAGCTTCAAACCTTGCTTTAGCCCTTGAGTAGAAAACTTATTAACTTTAAGCTCATTTCTCCCTTTTCTTTGCCATTGATTAGCAAGAAAAGGGTGGCCAGACTGAGTTACAAGGATGAGCTAATAATGAAAAAGAGGTTTGAGATGAAAAAAAGTGGAATACTGGGTTTTGGAAGGGTTTTGGGTGGTGGCTTTGAAGAGATACAAGAGTGAAAGGTTTTTTGAAAAGATAGTGGTTAAAGAGAGTTTTTGGAAAGTGTTTGAATATGTGAAAAAGTGTTTGAAATGTATGTGTGTGTTTAGCTAAGAAAGTTAGCCTTGTATGACTATATGAATAGTGAGGACCACATACAAAAGGCAAGGGCATTTTTGGGTTTTGATGCATGTACCTTATGAATGGACAAGGTATTATGCTCAGTTACCCATTAAATCCATTGGCTAACTCAGAAAAACAGTGGATCAATGCCACTTTTAGCAGCTAAGCAATGAGAAAGTCCAAGGTTGCCTTCTAACAAATTAAATTAAGTCAAAAAATGTCCCTTGTCATGGCTATTTGGGCCTTAAAAATTTATTAAAACCTAATTATAAGTCTAATGCTAAGGCCTGCGATGAATTTGGATGATCATTATTGCCAAAAACATGGTCTGATTCGTGTTTTAATATCATAGTATAAAGGGGTAAAAATGGCACGAACTAGGCTTTTTAGCCTTAGAGTATCGATACGAATTCGTTGATCCAAGGGCAAATAAGATACTATTGGAAAGGTAATTCCATGCCCTTTCAAGGAATAGTATCATAATATTTTTGAAAAATGGTCTAAGTTCAAAAATAAGTTTTTCAAGTTCTGACCATTGTGCTATCTGGGCAAAACAAAGGAGTTTTTCGATTTTCTTAATTTTCTTTGGCCTAAACTTAGGACATAAACATCCAAATGTTCATGGCAGAAAGGAATGAGTGACATGGACTTCATGAGCTCATTTACACAATCTCAGAGTAGTTTGGGATGATGAAACAGCCCGTTAACCTTGTCATAAACACAAAGGCTCTAGGCAAAAGATCAAAACATAAGCCACTTTGGACAATAAAAGAAGCATTTTTATCACTGAAAACAGAACATTTAGCCTCAACAACCCTTGAATCCAAATATTAAAGTTGATTTTTCCTCAAAATTGGAAGATTAATGAATAAAAGCCTTAAGCTCGTGTTAATGATAATTTATTAAAGTTAGCATGTCCTTAACTTTGGGGGGTTTTGAAAAAAAAAGAATTTTTGACAGTCATCAAACAAGCATTTTGACAAGTATATTTTGAGCTTAATACTACATTCATGACAATGAACATAAGTAGTAGGCTTAGCAAATAAAGATGATATCTTGACATGTAAATATTGACAAAAATGAAAGAAAATGACTGATAAGATGCATGGAAATGCTGGCTTCAAATAGAGATGCTATCTTGACAAATATTTTATGAACTAAATATGACATTAATGACAAGGAACATAAGTCTAATGCTAAGGCCTGCTGTGAATTTGGATGATCATTAGTGCCAAAAACATGGTCTGATTCATGTTTTAATATCATAGTATAAAGGGGTAAAAATGGCACGAACTAGGCTTTTTAGCCTTGGAGTATCGATACGAATTCATTGATCCAAGGGCAAATAAGATACCATTGGAAAGGTAATTCCATGCCCTTTCAAGGAATAGTATCATAATATTTGTGAAAAATGGTCTAAGTTCGAAAATAAGTTTTTCAAGTTGTGACCATTGTGCTATCTAGGCAAAACAAAAAGAGTTTTTCGATTTTCTTAATTTTCTTTGGCCTAAACTTGGGACATAAACATCCAAATGTTCATAGCAGAAAGGAATAAGTGACATGGACTTCATGAGCTCATTTACACAATCTCAGAGTAGTTTGGGATGATGAAACAGCCCGTTAACCTTGTCACAAACATAAAGGCTCTAGGCAAAAGATCAAAACACAAGCCATTTTGGACAATAAAAGAAGCATTTTTATCACCGAAAATAGAACATTTAGCCTCAATAACCCTTGAATCCAAATATTAAAGTTGATTTTTCCTCACAATTGGAAGATTAATGAATAAAAACCTTAGCTCGTGTTAATGATAATTTATTAAAGTTAGCATGGCCTTAACTTTAGGGGTTTTGAAAAAAAAAGGATTTTTGACAATCATCAAACAAGCATCTTGGCAAGTATATTTTGAGCTTAATATTACATTCATGACAATGAACATAAATAGTAGGCTTAGAAAATAAAGATGATATCTTGACATGTAAATATTAACAAAAATGAAAGAAAATGACTGATAAGATGCATGGGAATGCTGGCTTCAAATAGAGATGCTATCTTGACAAATAGTTTGTGAACGAAATTAATGACAATGAACATAAATAGCATGTTTAGATAAGTAAAAATGGTATCTTTACATGTAAATTATGATAAAAAAATGAAAGACAATTACTAATAAGCTGCATGGAAGTGTTAGCTTCATGAACAATATCAAGAGTCATTCAATGGGAGATGATATGAACATGTTTCAACAAGAAGAAGTTTGTTGGAATTTTTAGAATAACATAAAACATATTTTTAAGGCAAACCAAGCACATAAAAGTGGTGAAACATTGTAAACGAGTTAATATAGCACAAAAAAATCCTAAGTCTACCTCAAACAAGGCCACAAAATGCAATAGAATCCTAGAAATAGGTCATGCTCACATAGATATGGCTCTCTAAATTAATGAAACTAATGATAAAAGAAAATAAGATGAAAAGGAGATGAAAGTTATATAAACTAGCTTCAAACCTTACTTTAGCCCTTTAGCAGAAAACTTGTTAACTTTGAGCTCACTTTTTCCCCTCTCTTTGCTATTGATTAACAAGAAAGCTAAGCCAAAATGAGTTTTTAAGGGATGTGCTAATAATGGAGGGTGGTTTAAGGTGAAAAAAGGTGGAATAAAAGGTTTTGGAAGGGTTTTTGGTGTTAGCTTTGAAGAGCTACAGGAATGAAAGGTTTTTTGACAAGATGGTGGCTAAGGAGAGTTTTTGGAGAGTGTTTGAATATGTTACAAAGAGTTTGAAATGTATGTATTTAGCTAAGAAAGTTGGCCTTGTATCACTATGTGAATAGTAAGGATTATATGCAAAAAGTAAAGGCATTTTAGGGTCTTCGTGCACGTACCTTATGAATGGAAAAGGTACTATGCTTAGCTGCCCACTAAATCCATCGACTGGCTTAGCAAAAATAATGGATCAAGGCCACTTTTGGCAGTTCAACTATGAAAAAGCCCAAGGTTACCCTCTAACAAATTGAATTAAGTTATAAAAATGTCCCTTGTCATGGCTATTTAGGCCTTAAAACTTTGTTAAAACCCAATCATAATCCAATACTAAGGCCTACTATGAATTTGGATGATCTTTGTTGCGAAAACAATGATCTGATTCATGTTTTAATGTCATGGTGTGATGGGGTGAAAATGGCATGAACTGGGCATTTTAGCCTTGAAATATCAAAATAATGTGTATTTTATCAATACTTAGAGTAAATTTTTGCTCCAGGTATCGATACAATGAAGCCAATACCGATACTAGAAGGTTGGTATCGATACTAGCACTTTTTGTATCGATACTAACTAGCCAGAATGGATTTTTAAGCTACTATGAAGTCGGTATCGATACAAAGGGTTTGTGTATTGATAGAGAAGCACCAGTATCCGTACATAACCCTTTTGTATTGATATAACATGTGAAAATTTGAATTTTTGGTGATGTAGAAGACTTGTATCGATACCTAAAGGCCATGTGTTGATACTTACTCATGTAAATGTGGATTTCACACGCCTTTGGCTTCTGAACCTCTTATATATGGCTAGGAATAATAGGGGACTAAGTCGTGCTTGTCCAAATGACCTTGATGAGGCCTCAAACAATGAACTTGCTATTCCATGATGCTAGAAATTGGCTCGAACAAAACAGAGTGTCTATAAACATAAAAATCCTTAAAATGCATAAAATGATGAAAAAAGTTTTTAGATCATAGAAAATGACTTCAATATGTCTAAAATGCATGAAATTATATAATAATTTTTAAATCATAAAAAATGATTTAAATGTACCTGAATGCATGAAATGACATAGTAACATCATAGAAAAAATTACAAATAGGCCCTTTTAACTTTACCACTCCTGAATGCACCTTGCCAACAAACATACAATAATAGCATCATACATGATTTTTATGCACAAAATATCTCATTATCATAAACATATATGGTTTCATCATTATAGATGGTGACATTATCAAAATCATAATATTTTCATAAAAATGCATGGACATGTGAATATGATTATAATGCATGAAAATATTATAAAATGCATGAATCATACATAACGTGAGATATGAGTAACACAAAAAGTCGACAAAGGTTGAAAAATGAAACAAAATGATGAAAACCATATAACTACTAAAGAAACTTAACATAAAAACATTTGGAAAACAAGTTTTCTTGATGGAAAGATGATTTTTATGAAACTTTGAACCCAAAATCATCAAAGTAAACAAAATATAGCGTTAGAAATCATTGCTCAAGATTTGGCCAAAAACTTGGTTTTTACACCTTTTGCTCAAATTATCACCTAGGTATGGTTTAGGATTCATCAAGCTCACATAAGATGAAGAGAAAAATAAGCAAAAACAAAGTAAAAAAATAATTAGAGAAACACATTGGATCAAACTTGAAAACACTCTCTCTTTTTCTTTATTTTTCTCTTTTTTTCTCCCTATTCTTTTTCCTTTTTCCTTTTTGGTTTTCTTAGCTGAGAATCAACTTTCCACTTTATTTTGAACTCCCAATGGGATTAGAAACCATATTTGGCTTATTACTACTGATTCTTATACACTACTACCCATTTCTTAACAACTTATCCATGCTTGCTTGCAAGCAATCCCTTTAAGCCTTAGATGTTCTAATCAATTGTTGAAATCCCCCTAAATAGAGCATGCTTTAGCTAAGTTTAGTGGACAAACTCATATGCATAGCTTCAAAGAGAAATCCCACTCAATATGGCCATATCTTAGTTCTATGTAAGAAAAAGCTTTTAACTTTAACCTAAAGTAGTTTCCATCGAATTTCAGTTGAATTAGACTCAAAATAGTTAGAAAACAATCAAACTATGTGCCACTTAGTTTTCAAGCATAATTAAAGCATTAATCTTACCTATTCCAAGCTAATTAAAGCATATAATGGTATAGGCTATGTAGGTACTTCTCATGCTCACGTTTAAATGTGGAAATGTTGGTGAAGGACCTTTTTCATGGTTATGAAGTATCTAAGGCAGTTAGGAAGGTGAAATGTAAGAAAATTTAGAACAAAAATCCTGTTCGTGATAAAAAATGCTGTGCAACGTCGATACATTTGATGTTTATTTTGCTACAACTATTTCCCAGAACTAGAAAACCCAGAAATCCTAACATTGTATCGATACAAAGTACATTGTATCGATACAATGGCAATTGTGTCATTGTATCAATATAATATGCCCTGTGTTAATACAATTACTACCTTTAGGCTTGGTATGATTAAAACCTGATGATGTATCGATACATTAATGAGATGTATAGATACATCTTCGTGAATTTCACAAAAATGACTACTTTTTTACATTCTAAGGGTTTCCAATTGATTGATTTGGTCACTGACATTTCCAACTTTCCTATTTTTCACCTGGCACCCTGTCACTAGTACTTGGCAACATAGTACTTGACAATTTCTTTTTTTTTTTCCATTTTTTTAATGACATTTCAATTATGTCCCAAGATGTAAAAAATGTGATTAACGAAGAGAGGGGAGTGAATTTCTATCAAACGTCTCTGATCGAGCATGATTGGTTTGAAAGGAACCTGACAAAATTAAGTATCTACACAAGTCACAAATGCAAAAAACATTTAAAATGTCTGATCTAGGGAGGATGCCCTATTTTCTTGGGATAAGAGTCCTGCAAACTTAGTTTAGAGTTTTCATAAATCAACATATGTTTGCTCAAAATATTCAAAAAATGTTTCAAATGGAAAATTGTAAACCTATGAGCACGCTTGCTGTATAAGGTAAGAAGCTTAGAAAAAATGATAGTTTTGAGGCTTTTGAGGAAAGAACCTACAAAAGTCAGTTTGGTTGTTTGCTATTTGATGGTAACATATCAGACCTGATATCATGTATGATGTAAGTTTGCCATTAAGGTTTATGCACTATAGCAACATTACTTATTTCTACTGAGGTATGTAAAAGGAACTACAGACTTTGGAATTTGCTTTTTGAATGGAGAAAGGCTAAACTAATTGGTTAAACTGTTGGTGATTGGGTTAGCTCGATAGATGATATGAGGAGTACCTCAGGATACTTTTTTACTCTTGCACATGGTTGTTTTTCATGGAGTTCAAAGAAACAAGACACTATTGCACAATCTAAGCTAAGACAAAGTACATTGCAGCATCTGCTATTGTTGACTAGGCCATTTGGTTGAGGAAGTTGTTGTTTGATTTAAATTTGGCTTAAAAGAAAGCTACAAAGATTAAACGTAATAATAAATTTCCTGTTACAATTGCAAGAATCCAGTTTTTCATGGAAAAACAAAGCATTTCAAGATTGAGCTTCATTTTGTAAGAGAAGTGCAACAAGACAATGAAATTATACTAATTCATTAGTTCTCAAGACTAGTTAGTTGATATTTTTACTAAGCCTTTACCTAAGGCCAGGTTTGTGAAAGTAAGAAACCAAATTGGCGGTGGCAGCAAAGCAGCTAAGGAGGAGTGTTTATGAGTGGCTAACTATGCTGCCATTATTGAGTATTAAACTTAAGTCTAGATGATTACAGATTTTTTTGTCAAGTCTAAATGGATGTGATTGCTGTTGGTATGTCAGCATTAGTTGGAGTCCTATTTATCTTGTTTATGTCATCAAGATTTTTAGTGTAAGTTGAATGACATCAAATGTCATGTATTAGTTGAAAGTTTGCATACATTTTGTATTATAAGGTAGAAAATTTCAGAAATGAAGCGAAGACTTTCAGCCTCTCAACTCTGCTTTTCTCTCTTGTTCCTTTGCTTCTGTTTTATATTCACATACTGAAACCAACAATTCCTCAGTACCTGATGATTGGACAAACACGGGAAAATTTCCGCGAAGGAGGTGAGGAGTCGACTGAAATATTATTCCAGGAGTCCTCCTATCGTTGCGTTTTCATGTCTCAACAAAAATTAGGAAATTTTGGGGCTGGTTCCTCTTTGAGACATTGGCCTTAAAGTATCTGAATGGAGGGATGATAGGATTTCCTTTTACTGAATTAATATTCTAGCAATATCAAATCTGCTGTTTGCATGAGTAATATGATCTGTGGCAATGAAATACCACCTTTAGTTCCTTTTATTGACCTTCTGGAACCATATGTCCAGCCATGATTTGAAGTCATGCTGGAAAGCTTCCATACCCTCCTTATCACCAAGTGCTAACAAGACGCAATTTCCACCCATAGACAGTAAGAGTCCTTCAAAATTTTAAAGTGCTTAGTTTGGATTGCAGAGTGACGAATTAATGTATTTATGCAAATAGTCAATCTGTGCTTCTTTGAAGCCATTCAAAGTTCTATTTGATGTAGCAGATTGTAGGATTTTGAGCTACATTTGAGAAATCTTTCTTCCGATTGACGGCTTGGAGCAGGAAGGGAACCCTCGCAAGACTACCTTGTAGGAACGGTTATCTCTAACTTTATTTGAAGCCGGTTTGCTTGTTCATATCTGTTCCCTGTTGTTGCTTGAAATAGAATCTCTCCTGAAAACTGAGTATAGATATATGTTTCTGCTAAGATAACCAATGAAAGCGATGTGAGGTGAAGATCTCCAATCGTTTCTGTCGCAACGGTCGCTATGCTGAAGCTTGCAGTGTTCATCTTTTTGCAGGTGTTCCTCACACTACTTCCAAAAAAGAAAAATTCTAGAAACAATAGATAAGGTTAATGATTTGACCCCAAAAAGAATATTCACAACTAAGAAACTAACCTTTGTAGCTAATTAAGACATTTACGAATTCACATTAGATATACTGTTTACACACATTCTATATATACTGTGGATGTAACCCACATTTTCGACTATTTAATTTTTGTTGGCTAAATGTCATGTCGGTAAGAGCTGGCCCTACTTAAATATTTGAAGCAATTTTGTTTTATTTACAGCTTGAAAAATTAGGGATAATTAAGCAACATGTGTAAATAGGCTGTGTAAGTTTTTTATCATCAAAGGAGATTTTAGCAGTATATTCGTTACTTGCCTGCGACTTTAGTTTTGTCGCTGGCTCTCATAATTTTTAGGTATTTTGGCTTTCTATGTTTAACATTTTCTAAATAATGCTGCAAGATATTTTCACGCAAAAAAATTAGAACTCCAAGAACAAATTAAACAAATATAGTCATTCGCTGCCTTACCAGATCATCCCACGCGCCACTAAATCTCAAGAACAGAAGGAAGAAGGAATAATTGAGGAAGAAGGCGCAAGGTTAAGCTGTGGAGCTAAAGCTGTCCACGGAGGTTGGGCCAAGTCCAGGTAGCAAATATTTTGTTTGGTGTTCGGTGTAAAGATGTTATTTAAAATATATTAAAATATTAAAAATATTATGTTAATATTTTTATATTTTAAAATTAAATTTAAATAAATATAATTTTTTTAATTAAATAATAATTTAATTTCGGTTGGATTTATTCAGATTACCAAAAAATTACTTCAAATTGAATTTAATATAATTGAAACAAATAATTCGACGTTTGTATTTTGACTAGATCTTGAATAATGGGTGAGAAAGATAACTTACAAATGTTTAGAGAGAGAAAGATTTCTGAAAATGAAGAAATAGACCATGGAAAAGAAAAAGCCGATCGCCTGAGAAAAGACGAAAGGAATAAGTCAGCCGTTCCTACCAAATAAAATGCAAGGTATGGTTAAATATCAAATTTCAAGTATTAGGGGAATTATTTTAACCTTAGGCACGGAATAACATGTCAAGCTTTTTTTTTTTTGATAATTTACGTATTTTTCAAAATATATATATATATAAATGACTTATTTTCAAATTGACAAACTAATATGGCGAAAAATATAAATGACTTATTTTCAAATTGGCCTTTTTTTTTGTTTAAAATCTTCTTAAAAGCATAAGATGAATCAAACAAGTTTTTGAAGAAGTTGTTTAAAAAGAAATTAGCTTATTTTTCATGAACAAAATTTAAAAAAAAAAAAAAAAAAGAAGGTCAAGAAAATCTGGAAATAGGATTTTCTTTAATCTATTTTTAAAAATACTTTAACTTTTTACGTGATTTTTATTTTTGTTCTAAAATGTCTTAAACCTTATATTTATTAAAAAAAAGCTTATAAAAGTACCAAACAATATGTTTTAGCTTAATTTATAAAACTTTTATTGTCCGTAAGAACTTCATAATATCTTTAAAAAAAAGGGAGTCAAACAAAAACTATTAATTTGACATACACAGGTAAAAGAATATATATTTTTTAAAAAAATAATGTTTTAGAATAAATAATACTTGAATGAAAGTAAATATATTTTTAAAATAAAAGATGGATAAATTTTTTAAGTGCATATTTTTTCCTTTAAGTGAAGGTGTAGTCTTAATTTTTTCACTTCATGTTTATTTGCTATAGTTAAATTGATATATTAACTTTATATTTATTTGAATAGCTTTATTTAATTTTTCATTGATTCCCAGCTCAATCATGAAGTTTAAATTAGTATAAATATTCATGAACGATTAAATATTAGCAGGTTGATATATGCTGGTATGATATAATATAATATATATATATATATAATTTAAGGTTAGTATAAAAAGGACAAACATTGGAGTTGATGAATATAAAGGGTCGGCAAGCAATATAGGAAGAATAAGTTAAAGAGGTGGGGGATCCCGTGAGCAAATTATTGATATTTGATATTATTCTGGAAAGGTGTTTGTCCATTTGTTACCACTTGTTCTCAACTTTTTATCTCTATCTCCAATTGCTTCGTCGTATACATATATATATATATATTTATACACCGTATTTGTAATACTCATGTTTTGAGTATTTAAAAAAATAAATAAATTTATTAAATATGAGTAATTTTTTTGTATAAGTGAATAGTTTTTTATTTAAAAATATGTAAAAATATATTAAAAATTAAAATATCTTTTATTTTATTTTATTTTATTATATTAATTTTATTTTGATTGTTAAATAATTTTATCAATTGAATTGATATCATTTGACTTATGACATCAATCTAATCATTGTTATTATATATAATATAAATATATAAAAAATAAAAGTAACTTATTTTGATGAAGTGACGTCAAATTAATAGTTTATTGTGGTGTAAACGATATCTTAAATTATAGCTTTTATATGTTTTTAATTCAGAGAGTTCATTGTTCATCCTTAAAGCCATATTAAATTACAAGATTAAATAAAAGAAAATTATTTTATGCATTGTTAATGTAATTTTTAAATTTCAAAAATAGTATTAAGATGATGAAAAATATTTTTTAAATAAAATAAAAAATTAATTAAAAATAAAAATAAATATATGATAAACTTTTAAACTACTTATAAAATTAAAAAAAATTCCATTGCTACTTAAATAAAATGTAGGCAAATGAACCGCCTAGTCATATATCAGCAAGTGGTCTCTTAATTGTAATCACCAAACATGGAGATGATGCGGGAAAAACTCTCGCTGAACATTCGAACGCAATATAAAGCATTGAAGCAAATAAAAAATCTGTATTTTTGCTTAATAATGGATGGGCTCTTACCACTAAAACTCCATTAATTTCTAAGGTAAACCCAAAAGGATTTTTTTCTCTTACTTTTATCTGAGATAAAAAAAACCATTTGAATTTTATTTTTTAAGCAAAGAGATCATATGCCATGCTTGAACTACGAAAAGTATATATATATATGTAGAAACAACACATTTAAGCTTCCTATGATGTTTGTAGCAACGTATTATATAGCTATTTGTTTTCTACTTTTTTGCTTATCACGAATAATTTTTAGTAAAGAGGAATTTGAAATCGATTTTTTTTTTTTTTTTGGAATAACGAAATAAATTGAACTTAATATTCAAGCAAGTACTGTCAAATATATAATAATCAGTTTAACTCCAATAATCTTTTTCTTTTGTGGAAGCGGTATTTTCTACCATATGCCTTAGGTAATCAGAGGGAATAGCCAAATATTCTCTAATTTTATAGAGAAGAATGTTACTCTAATTAACAACTATTACCAATATATATATATATATATATATAATTGCAATTGATATTCTGACAAACATAGGGATCTCAGGTGTTTTAAAGAAAACCAAAACAAAATTTCTGTTTAACTATATAAATTTGGGTATCTTGTAACAGGGAAAATTAATACCATTATAATGTTACGAAAATAAGACCATCACAGTTATAATTGTAGAGGAAAAGAATTTTAAAATAATAAAAAAGGCAAAGTAATAAAGTGAACACACGTTTTTTATAGATATAAAATTGAGTTTACATTAATTAACACATATAATTACTTTTAAAAAAAATCACATTTAATAATTTTAATTTAGAATCTTAATACTTTTTCCCTCATTCTCCGCTATGACTTTTTTTTTTTTTTTTGGTTAAAAAACATATTTTAGATATTCTTTTATTTTCCTAGTTGAAACAACTTTATACCCAAAGGCGGATGGAAAATTGCCAAACTTGTGGCTATTAGGTTTCTTTCAAGTAAGGCAGTCACTGGCACTATCTATCTATCCATACAAACTTTTATTTTTCCACTTGCCCTTTTGATTATGAATGAGTGCCTCATGGAGCACAACTCGACCTCCTTAGCTAGTTTACAGGTCAAAAATGGTATGCTCTTTTATCTACCACACAAACTAAAGCAATTAAATTGTTCCTATGTATATAATATTCAAATTTAAAGTTAAACTATTCTTTCTTTCTATCAAAATTACTTCAGTATTTGATAATCGAATTTAAAAACCATTTAAACAGAAAGTTTTCAATGAAAAATATTAAAAAATTTAAGCTGTTTATTACTCTATATTTGGTCGGTACTTTCATGTTTTATTATTTTTCATCAAATATATATTTTTTATTATTTTTTGTTTGTGGTTATTTTTTTAGTTTTGACAGAAAAAATAAGAAAATAAAAAGTAAAAGCAGTGATCAAACATAGCCTGTAAGTTAATTTAATGAGTTCAAATATTCTTATTTGAGGAAAATCTTATTATTAAATTAAATTAACCTTGTATATTCCCTTTTCCTTAAAACTACTCCCCCTGTCATATTTTTTTGTGTCCATCTTTTTTCTTGATGTCTCAAATTTGTGCATTCTTTAAAAAAAAATAGTTTTCTTATTTTTTTCTATTATTTTTCTATATTTAAATATTATTTTTAGTTAATTTTTTCAACTTTTGGCATTAAAAATCATGGTACATCAACTTTTACAAAAAAACAATAAAACTTCAATAGAAAAAATATAATAAAGCCAAAATTATTTTTCTTAAATTCCGAAAAAGTCAAATGGAGCAAGCAATATGAAAGCAAGCAAGTATTCTTTTTTCCATTTGACTTTTATTAAAAAAAATACTTAGTAAAAGGAATCACCAAAAAATTTATAGAATAATTAGATAGAATATCAAACGAGTTTTACAGCCAAAATTTTAGTACTTACTCTTCAAAATTAAAATTCCAGTTCTTAATGTTTTTAGCATTGACCTTTTTTTTTTTTTAAATCAAACACAGCTTAAGTTTAAAGCTTTTCTTCATTTATTTATTTCTTTATTTAGTTATAAAGAAAATTATATATTTTTAAAATCAAAGTAGTGTATAGTTAATTAATCATCATAAATATCCAAGGAAAATACTTGTACTGCCTACTAATAGCATCAAAGCTGCAGGAAATTATGGCCTTGAATTTAATTAGTGACTGCTACTTAATTCTTGCCGCAGTTTAACAGTTTATATGTGTTTACCAGCATAGCCTTTTAATTTATCTGGGTACTTTGTTGGATTGCTATTTCAACTATAAATAGTAGTGTAAAAAAAAAAAACTATAAATAATATTTTCAAATTAATTTCTCAAAACGGCGTGGCTAGCAAAACTATCGTAGTAGGTGACTAAAATCATCCTTGTTGACAATGACACGTTCAACGACATATGAACTAAGATAATGGAACTCTGGTATACAGGCATGCAATAATGAACTAAAGTTGCAGCCCCGTCTATTAGACTATCCCTTCATCTCTTGCAAGCCACGCGGCCCATGGTACTCATAAAATTTAATCCCATTTAAGAGGTGGCGTCCTGCAGGGCTTTGGAGTTGTAATCTAATATCTGCAATTTTTTTTTAGGAAAAAAGAAAACACTAATCCCATTTAAGTTGTTAAAAGAGAATAGCCAAGTGGGATAGGCCCACTATTCATCCTCCTTGGAGTGGAAAGCATCTTTTCATGGGACTAAACGGTTCAGAATGACATAGATCTAAATATTTCATTCCATAACCAGCCAAAACCAAAGAAAATATTGAATCCTAGAAATTGTAAATAGGAGAACATGTAACGAATTTCAGAAAGCTTTCATGTCTTTTCTATAATCATGCATTTTACATATATACTTGAAGTTGTTTTAATTTCAGGACATGCACCAAAAATCCAGTTTAATCCCAACAACTTGTAATGATGAGTATAGAAAATTTACTAAAAACTTGGCTACATGAATCATGCATGTCGATAAAATATATACAACAATCTAGCTACCTGATGGCACAATATCTTATTATGATGATCTGTTTTAGAGTTTATGTAATTAGTGAAATTAAAGGAAAAGAAAAAAGTTATGAAAAGAGGTGGGATATTCATTGTGTTCTTTTCCAAGTTTTGCTTTGTAAGCATTTGCAGCTTCATGAGCTTCTCTACAATATCTTAGTTTATGGGACCTGGAAAATCAATTTGAACCACTGGTTTTGCTTATATTTTCACAAACCCCAGCAGCACTTAATATGACATTTCACGTCATTCCAGACATAAGAAGACGTTTGATTTTGCAAAACGTTAGGTTTCGATTTGCTTAAGCAGCCCATATTCATATATGTCCAGTGTGCTTAAGACTTTGCTTTTATATGGGGGACCTATATTTACTTCGTAGAGATTCAATGTTTTGGGTCCCAGAACCAAACTCCTCTAACCACTAATTAGTTCTTGCACCTCGCATAATTACGATATCTTTAGCGTCAATATCCCTTCTATATCAGGCCATGAATTACTTTACCAGCCCTAAAATACATGAAGTGAAAGGGAAAACCAATAACACTCAAGACACAACTGCAAGAGGAACAATATCCATCGAGATTTCTCGCAACCCTAACAATAAGATCATCCGATTCATTCAAACAAGAGCAAAGAAAACCATCATTGTATATTTATATAATTGCAGAGATGACATTGACTAAACAAGACATAAACGTACCTATGAAACACCCAAAAGAACATTAGACAAGACCTTAGAGAGCCTTCTCGATTTACATTTCATCAAAGGCTCCTTAGCGGCTCTGAAAGATTATTTATAACAGAAGGCCTGGAGGCAAGAACTCTGTCAAATTCTCTAGCATCTGGGTTGCAAAAACCTCGTCTAAGGTCTCAAAGGGGACATCATGAAAATGACCCCTAGTGGAGCACTGTTGTTCTTGATGATGATGACCAGCTGCTTGGTCCCCTACTCCGGAGACCTCTTGTGCACGATCATCGGTGCTGCTTCGTGCTGCATCAGGGACCGTCTGATTGTTCTCCTCTACACTAGAGACCTCTTGTGCATGATCATCGGTGTTGCTTTGTGCAGCATCAGGGACCGTCTGATTGTTCTCCTTTAGTCTAGAAACTTGTTGCACTTGATCATGGACGCTGTTTTCTACTGCAGCATCAGGTACCGTCTGATTGGCGCCGTGCACGTCATCGGCGTTGTTGGTGAACTTGGTTGGGTCAGGCAATTCAGCATCTTGGCCAGTGAGTTCTTGCACTAAGGCCCTGAATTCGGAGGCACTGGCCTTCACTTTCATGGGGTTGGATATGTATACTACTTTGATAGGCTCCTTCTTGTTGTTGTCGTTACTTTTTTTTCTCTTCTTGGATTTGACCTTGGCTGCTTTGCTAATTTCCTGCAAGCTGCTTACTGAATTATCCATTTTCAGGCCTTGAAACTCTTTCCCTCGAAAAGGCTACTGAATCTCAGTGGAATTAAAAAGACTGTTAAGACAAGGGTTTTTAAAGGAAAAGGGAGATGTTTCCTGGAAAAAAAATGGTAGAAAACCAAGAGATAAGAGAAGAGTAGGAAAATAAATAAGGGGGAAAAAAATCTGGACGTTCGCTTCGATTGTGAGGCAATGGATAGGAACTACAAAACAAAGGAAAATCAATGTACTAACCCAGACGCTGGTTAAAGCGCGTTTCAATCACACTCATTTGGGGAAATTATTGTCATTGTCTTTCGGTAGTCCGTAGTAACATATTCTTCTTAACAGTGTTTTAAAGGTATTTTTAAAATCATTGTATTAAGTAAATTATTATTTTTAATGTTTTCATGAAATTAGTTATTAATTATTATATTTAATATAAAACATTATTATAAATAATAACCAAACTAACTTTAATAAATAAAAATTTATTTCAAACACTATTAGTAGAGTTTTTAAATTCCAAAATAATATTAAAATGATGAAATAAATATAATAAAAAATAATTAAAAATAAAAGTAGGACACATGATAAACTTTTAACCTATTTATAGCTTAAAAATTTTTACGATCAATGTATTAAATACTAATTGTAAATAAATATCCTAAAAAAAATTTTTAGCAAAATCCTCTTTTTATTTATAATTACTAATAATTGTTGTCCCATATGTATGAATACTCGTTAGTTTATTTATTTTAAAATATATAATTTTATATTTTATAAATAATTAAAATCAATACATGCATTAACATGTAAAGATGTTTAAATTTATAAAATTTAATACTAATATAATATTAAAATTTATGAAAATAAAAAAGTCAATATAAATTTTAGCTCTTTTTTATTTTTATCAAATAAATTCATATCCATTTTAATTTTAATGAAAAATTAAAACTCTCAAAATTGAATATATAATTTAAGGCAAATTTAACTTTATATTTTTTTATCATCAAATAAATATATTTAATGAAAAACTTTCAATGAATGGAAACTCTTATTTACAAATTAATAAGTTTTATTAGTAATAAAAATATTTATAATAGTAATTTAAAAATATAATAAATAATTATAGCTATTTTCATTAATTTAAAAAATTTTTATATTCATATTTTTATATATATTGGGCCAAATACAATTATTATATATATTGGGCCCTATTATGATTATTTTCAATAATTTAAGTTCACTTATGCATTAATTAATTTTTATAATATATCTTTTTTAAAAAAAAAAAATTTCTCATTAATTTATGTAGTTCAGAAAGTCATAGATAAAATTAATATAAGGATTCATTATAATATTTAGGCGTTTTTGAGTGAGATTTGTAATGAGAAAAATTCCACAAATGACAGTGACACGTACTAGGGAGAGCAAAAGATGAATAATTTATTTTAAAGGTGAATGATTTAGAAACGATTGAAGCTGAAACTCAACCAGCTATTACAACAACGGTACAAAAGCTGAAACTCAACCAGCTATTACAACAACGATACAAAATGATTAGAAAAATGTTAAAATTAATATGTAAGTTTAAGTTTGATCGGGCATCCTTATTTATCTTTTAATTTATGAAAAAAAAAAAAAGATAAAAGAAATTTAAAAAACGACAAATACAATGCAATTACATTTATCTTAAATTTTCAAACATCTCTGCTTTACCTTTCAACACTTTTATCCTACCTTTCAGTATTTACTACCTTTACTTTTCATTCACATACAAGTATACAACCTTAATTTAACAAATTACCTAAGCTTTCTTCTTTGTGTCACTTCTTCCTGTTGTTGCTAGAGGTATCAAGGACATAGTGTGAGTAATTAATTAGATCGCCATAAAATCTTTCAAAAAATCAATCAACAAAATGTTTACTTATAACAGCATTTTAAATTACTTCACCAAGTTTTACATCAAACACACCTTGGGCCTCATGTTTTTCCAACTAATAATTTCTGTGGATGAGTTTACGGGGCATACTTAAGATGATGAAAAATGGAGTTTTTGATGACAATGAGAATAAATAACATGTTAGCTTATTATAGTTAGTACCATGCGATTAATATTTGTCCTATCTGATAAATTTTTGTTTGCATCCTAATATTTGAGTGTAATATGTAAATTAATAAACGTACCTCTAGCCATTGTTGATCAAGAATGTGACCTTGCTCCACGTACACGAAGACGAACATCCCGTATAAGCCTTTTAGTCTATTTTTTTCTTGATAATTACCTTATTATGATTTATAGGTAATTTATGTAGACTAGACTAGGGACCTATACTAGAAGACTAATTAAAATTGCATACTACCATCAAGGAGTCTGTATTCTAGTTAGTTACTAAAGTAGAGTTTAACTTTTACAACTAGAGTAGTTAATCTTAATAGGATCTGGTAGATAATATCAACTTAATATTAATTAAATATTAATCTCGGTCTACTTAATTATCATATGGGTCACATAAAGTTCAACATTCTCCCACTTGGCACATATGATAAACCAAGAGCTTAAATAAGTGATATTTAAATCCAAAACCTTATTATGGCCATAGGTTACTCTGGCCAAACTCTCACTCAATTAGAGATTCGCAAAGCACAAATCATGGCGGTAACATTCTAATCCGAATATTCTCTTCCATATATTACAATGCATGATCCTCTCTAAAAGAGTACTTGATGAAATAATATTTTATGAATGAATTTTCTATAATCATTAAAGGTCCACTCGACATGTAAACTTTATATGCACAAACTGAAATATGTATATTTGTAAGAATGTGAAATTAACACAATCAGAGAAGCCAAAATACATCTTGACAAATTTAACGAGCACCATATGATCTAAATGAATTTTAAACTTTTTTATTGACAATGCTTTAGTTGCGGGATCCGCTATTATTAAATCTATACTGATGTGTTGGATATCTACTTCTTGCTTCTTTATAGAGTCTCTAACAACCAGCTATTTTATATCTATTTGCTTGCTGCAACTCTCACTTTTATCATTCTTAAAAAAGTATACAGCATAAAAGTTGTCACAATAGATCTTTAATGGCCTTGTTGACAATTCTCAAACTAGAGATAAAATATCTCAACCTTATTGCCTGTGATATTTCTTTATAACAAAATTCCTTCGATAGCTTTCATAATCCAAGGCCAAGATTACTTTAATATCTGTCAAGCACTTTTACTATAAACCTTATATCAAGTTTCTTATAAATGTGATCATATATAAGGCTCCAAAAATATATGCATATGTAATGGCTTTCATACTATTTTTCCAAATTATTTGGAGATATTGGCTCAAATTGAAATATCCTCTTTACAATTTACACCCTTGCAGGTGAATGCCTTTGTATCCTAATTCTTCCCAAAACTGTCTCGACATAAGCTTTTTGAGATAGATTTAATGTCCTTTTAGACCTATCTCTATGAATCTTTATGCCTATGACATATAAAGTTTTAATCAAATTCTTCATATCAAAGTTTTGATAAAGAAAAATTTTGTCTCATGCAACAAAGCTGAATCATTTCTTGCAAGGAAAAAATCACCAACATATAAGACTAAAATTACGGCTTTACTCCCACTGACTTTAAGTTATAAACAATGATCAATATTTTAGTAAATGTTAAACTCTACATACCATTAGTGGGATGCTTGTTTTTGTCTACATATTGATCTTTCAAAGAAACTTTTATGTAGAATCATGTATACCTCTTCTCAAGATCCCTATTCAAGCAAGTTATTTTCACTACCGTTTAATGTCAATCTCAATGAAAAATGAGTTACAAAAGCTATGATAATTCTTAATGAAACTTTCATAAAAAGCTGGAGAGAAAGTGTCATGGTAATCAATACCTCCATTGAGTGAAACCATTGTCCACAAGTCTAACCTCATATCGTTTAACATTCCCAAATGGTAATTTAATAAGTTACTAGATTGGATTATTAGTTTATCATAGCTTAATGCTAAAATGTGAAAATTTTACTGTTCATGGCTAGTGAAAAGGATATCATTTTTATGTCCAATACTAAATTTAGACTTTTATAAGTATACAACCAAGGCGTAGAAATGGATAGTTTCTTATCCATTGGATCTCTTAATTCTATAATCATTTGTACATGTTGTACACCTTTAGTCAATGAGATTAATGATCTATTATAAAGGTTGTACTTTGATTTGATTGTTCTCCAGTTAATTATATATATTTGTTTTTTTTATAAACAATCAAGTCCTTTACAAAAGATCAATCTCAATAAATTTATTCCTCAATATCAACCTTATAAGGAAAGTCACTCCCACTGGACTCATGATCCATAAAAAACATAGCATTTCTAGCTTCAACAATTCTAATTGAATATGATAGATATTTAAAACCTTTACCCCTTTAAGTTAATTGCATAGCCTCTAACTGCTAACTGTTCTTGGATAGAGTTTCCTTATGTTTAAGTTATAAGCCTTCACTTTAACTAGACAAGTCAAGTTTGAAATGTCTTAAGCCAGATTCCAACTATTTTGTAATTCTAAGAAAGTTTTTAAAAACAATTTAGTTGGAACTTTAATAAAGACATCAATAGCAGTTTTAATGCATCAATCCATAAACTTAGGGGAAGATATATGATCTTTAAATATTGTAATGCTTTCTTTAGCTCCTTTTAGTAAACTTGTTAGTTTGCTTTTTCCTTAATGCAACTAACTTAAATGTCAAACTCAAGAGTTTCAAGAACTCCATCATTGTCAATTTTTCTAAGTTTCTATATAGATACGTGATACAATCTTTATACTATAACTTCGAAGGAGTTTTATCTATAGCACTTCCTTACTACCAGAAATTATATAAATAGTTAATAAACTTATTCTCGCAATCAAGATCCAAGTTAATGATGAAAAATCTAATAAAAATTTTTCTTTGAAATTTCAACAATAAAATTTAAAAAATTTAAATTCAAAACTCTTTTTACCTAAGAAAATTTTCAAAACAAAAGATGAAACCCATTTTTTAAGGTTTAAAACATATTTTGATTTAAAAAAATGATCTTGATAATCCTTAGCAATTTTTATAATAGATGTTCCTTCTACTTTTTCTTTGATTTTCTTGACTTTATGAAACCTTAAAATAGTTACAGAAATATAATTAGTTGAACATAAGTCCAACCACCATGTATTATTAGGAATATCACCAAAAGAGATTCATACGAAAAAGAGTTCACCTTTCTTTTTTTAGTCCTTTTTATACTTTAGGTAATCTTTCCTCATGCGTCTGAATTAGAACAAAATAAAGGACTTAATGTTATTTTCTTTATTGGTATTTTTTCCTTCTTCACTTTTATTGCCTACTTATCATTTTTTACCTTGAGTTACTAGGTTAACTGAATCTAGTTTCTCATTCTTTAATTTCTTTTCCTCTTGAACACATATAACTGAGAGTTCATTGATAGACCATTTTCTTTATATGTGTTTCTCATGGTCATACTCATTAGGAAAAAAAAGTTGAATATGAAAGTCATAAGAAATTTACTCAAAAAACTCAATTATGAAAATTTAAATCGAGCAACAATGTCTCTCAAATCTCATAATGTGCTCATGCACAACTTTTAGAATTGTTGCACCTTATTCCTGAAAGCATTTTGATCAGAGTGATAACCAAAATCTTAGCAGATTTAACGAATGGCCTATAGTGGTTTTATAGTAATCCTTGACCTCAGAACAATTTAAGATGAAATCCCAAATTGATTTACTAATATAGGATTTCATCTATGTTATCATTAAATAGTTAGATTGCTCTCACAGTATATTGAAATCTATTTTTCTTTCGCGCACTTTATTCATTGAGGACAAGTTATCCACCTGAAATGCCAAGTTAAAATCCTTACTAGATAACTTAATTAACTCCTTTATTAGAGTAATTTTTCATCACTAGATAGCATTTAATTCTAAATCACAATAGTATAATTTGCTGTAAAATGCAAGGAATTATACTTTAATTGAATAAAATACTTTATATTCAAATGTAAATCCAAACCTTCTTATGGGTATAGGTGCATCATGCATATGAAATTACACAACTTTAATGATAAAACAATAACTCTAAAACACCAAAATTAAATAATGCATACCTGTAGACCTAGAAAAATTTAACTTTAATGTTATATTATTTTATCCTTTAACCATTTTGCAAAATTAATTATTTTCCTGTGAGGCCAATATGGTCTAACACTTTATGGAAGTCAGTTTTTTTAGTAGTTTTAAATAACTATTATTTTATCTAAATCAATTAACTAAAGATGTTGTAGTAACTTTTAAGTTAATGATTTAAAACTTAATAATAACATCATATATGTATGCATAAAACGTTGCATATGACAGATAATACTTTATCATTTTCTTGTGTGGTTATTTAAAGAAAACCTTATTTTAAATAACTAGCAATTATTATCTAAATCAACCAACTTAAGATGCTATAGCTACTCTTAAGCTAGCGATTTAAAACTTTAATAATAACATTCTTAATATATGCAAAATTTTTTATTGCATGTTAATAATAGCAATGGAATATAATATTAAATCATGTTAACTTATTGCAATTATAGCATAAATAATTACATATTAATGTTATCCTCCATATGTAGTTATTTAAAGAAAAGTTTATTTTAAACAACTACTAATTTAACTAAATCAATCAACTTAAGATGCTATGGTTATTCCCAAGCAATTGATTTAGATTCTTTATAATGACATAATATATGTATACCATAAATAATTGTATACGTGATTTAAAAACTCAAATATATATCAAATAAATTCATAGCATAAAATTTTATTGATGTTTACCGTATATAGTTTGTTATGACTACACAATGGCGACGACTCAAACGACACTACCTATTCATGACGATCGCCATATTACAACGATCGAAACAGCACTGCTTATATGATGATCGCCAAGTCTCACCCTACAGTCACTATTGTAATTGTCGATCGCCAAACCTCACCTGACAATGATTTGACCCACCGACAACAACAATAAATGCTGATTGACATCCTGACCGGCGGCCGACTGGCCAAAGCAACCACTAGGCACCATAGCCCGACATCTAGCTCGGCAGTGGTCATGTCACCAATAAACCATCTGACACTATGTCTCCAGATAATACTTATAAAAGGGTAAGCAAATCCAAAGGTAAAGGGATCGGAATTTTTCTCAGTCTCCATTGCTATATTTCCAAAAAACCCTTATACTAACTTAACCATCGGAGAGGGTCCCCGGAGCTCGACCTCCGGCACCCTTCTAACTCTTTTATATTGCAGGATTCCGTCCAACCCTTAGTGCCAGCAAAGAAGACATCAACATAGTTAATTAAAGAAAATTTTCTTATTTTAAATAACTACCAATTTATCTAAATCGTGTAACTTAAAATGCTTTGGTTAATACCAAGTTAATGATTTAGATCTATAATAATGACATTGATTCTTTATGTAGTAAAAATTTACATACTAAAATGAAATTTCTAATTGTCATACTATAACTGATTTAAAAAATCATGACATAATATATAACATGCTTCTTAAGTCACATAAAAATATGGAGAATATCATAATGTATTTATTTTATGACATATAGATGGGCACATTTACATTATAATTCCAATAGCAAATTTTATCATACATATATGCACTTAACTTTTAGTTTGATAGTACGAATTTTTAGACACTATTTAGGGAGAGTACATACTGCCAAATATTTCTAATTTGCCAAAATATTGTTATGAAATAAAAATATAGACTATTTATGCATAAACATATTTATTATTTAATTAAACACTAATATTAAATAATGAATATTTTACGTGACCTAAGAAATCCAAAAAAAATCACTAAAAAATTAATAATTGGGTCTGGAAAAACCCAGACCGAAACGGCTCAGGGACAGTGGCTCATGTGCCCCACGTACCACCTTACACACGTGGGATTGGCTGAGACGCAGGTCCTAGCCTTCTTCCACTTGACCTGGCTAGGTTTTTATTGACCCATTCTGGTCTGTTTGATGTTCCAAGGCCAATTTTTTTATGCTTTTCGATCAATTTTCATGCAATTAATGACCTAAAACCGTGATTTTATACTACATTTACATGACCCGTGCATCAGTTTTGATCAAAAACACAAAAATCATAATCAAACATTCAAGATTACTTGAATTCTATAAAACAATATTAGACTTATTTCAGTATACCATAAAATTTTCTTGTTTTAATCATATTTTCTTTAATCTTAAGACTCAATAATATATATAGATGATTAAACTATCAAAATCCTTAATCAATCTTGGTTTTTCATGGATTAATCAAGAGTTTTGTGAAATTTTAATACACATAATATGCAAACAAATTTATGGTACATACGCAAAATATGTTTAGATAAATAAATACAAATTACGAGATTATCATAGCATCTTGAAATTTCAGTTTCATGCTTTTACTATATTTATTATAACTCATTTATATTTAATACGAGTTATTTAATCGTTTATGCACAAACAATATATGCATGAAAAAAATTCGTTTTTAACAAATCTCACTAGATGTTTTGAAGAACAAGGCTAAAAAGTCTGGCTCTAATGCTACATGTAATATTTACATTAAGAAATGTACCTCTAGCCATTGTTGCAAGAACGTGACCTCGCTCCAAATACACGAAGATGAACACTTCGTATAAGCCTTTTAGTCTATTTTTTTTTTTTTTGATAATTACCTTCTGACAGTGCACAAGCAATGTATATAAACTAAACTTGAAATCTGTACTCGAAGACTAATTAGAGTTATATCCTACTATTAAAGAGCTTGTATCCTAATTAGTTATTGAAGTAAAGTTTAACTGTTACAAGTAGAGTAGTTAATCTTAATCAGATTTACTAGATAATATCACTTTAATATTAATTAAATATTAATTTCGGTTCACTTAATTATCATGTAGGTCATATAAAGTCTAACATTGAGATCTTTCTCTTTGTATTAAAAAAAAACTAAAATGATAAATATTCTGTACAGTAATAATTAATTTCGTTTATAAAAAGATAGACCGGTAATATCCATTCAAAAGAAGAAAAAAGACGTAGAAATAAAAGTTTTCAGAAGCAACTTTGTTTTGTAATAATACTTTGTTGTTGACATAACATTCAAACAATGTTAGCCTATAAATTTTAATGAAGGCAAAAAATATATATAAAATATATTCATAATTTTAACAAAAGCTATAGAATTTTACTATCATTATTTCAAGTCCAAGTTTATATTTGGTATTTTGTTATATATTTATTAAATCATTTTTAATTCACTTTAAATTTCGAAATAAATATTTAATAAGTGTATAAGAAACCAACATTTAGAGGGGAAGATTTGGATCAAAAATTGAAAATCCACACAAAATTTTATTGATGTTTAAATATTTCATTCAAAAAAGTGTTATCAAATTCATCTCACTTGAAACTTTTTATGTATTTAAATCTCTCATTTTCTAAGTTGTGAAATTGATGTGCTACACATATACAAATAGATAATTTCATACCATAGAAATTTAAACAAAAAACACTTGAATATTATATTTAAATTTTATTTAAACATATTTTTTAGAAAAATGT
This sequence comes from Adansonia grandidieri, assembly GCA_038382065.1. NCBI lineage: Eukaryota > Viridiplantae > Streptophyta > Magnoliopsida > Malvales > Malvaceae > Adansonia > Adansonia grandidieri. Next base: position 22,021 of record JBBYHK010296391.1, on the reverse strand, counting down.
TAATTCAACAATCACTTCGTTGTTTAAAATTACGGGTTGGTTTCAAGAAAAAAAAATTGAGAAACGTGTTTAAAACGCGCTTATTTAAGGCCTGAATGGAAAACAAAGGCAGAAGCTGGAGCTATCGGTGTCTCAATAATTATACCACGTGGCTTTCACCGAAAGCGTGGTTTGGATGTGTGACGTCATTAGATCCCAATGTGTGACGTCATCGAAAATAAGGCGGCCTATCGGGTTAAAGATGCCACGCACTGGCCCGGCTCGATGACTTCCGCTGGCAGTGATGATCCGGTACGGCTTTTCACTACTGGCTATAGAGTTGGCGTCAGCCTGGGACCCAAGCTACCCTGCAAACAACGGAAATCAAACCAAACACCTATTAATAGTCGGCTACTCTTTTTCCTTTTTACTTCTTTTTTTTTTTTCTCATTCTTTAAGACTCTCAATTCGTTTTCTTTTTATCCCATAACATCTGAATTTTTTTTTTGGTCAAAATGTTTCGACTATTTTCTTAAATATTTTAAACATTTAATAGGATATGATCGAAATACCCCTGTGTTCTGAAATTTGATATATTTGGAGTTCTTTTTTGTTTTTATCATATCTTGAAAACAATTTCTATTTTTGAGTCAAACAAATTTCATTTAAAATTAACCTCTTTAAGCTTTTATACATGAGAAATATCACTAATTGCTGGCATCAGTTGAGAAATTTATGGCTGTTCGAAACTGAACATGCAAAGCTGAAAAACAAGAACGGATTGACATTATGGACTTTCAGTCGACCCTCCTAATTTTGGCTGAGTTTCATCATTTATTTTTTATTTTCAAAATTTATTCCCCTAAAATGATAATGGCAAGTTATAACTTATTTTTTTAGGATAAATATTTAAAATAGAGCTTAAATCTTGACTATTCATCCTAATCAATTTAGCCTACCTTCATAACGTAATCTTTTATGTGATCGATTCACTTTTTTCCTTTTAACACATCAAAGCAATTCTCTACTCCACCTCTTTGGTGTTTTTCCATTCACTCTAAGCACTACGGTTGCAATTAGTGGCTAGCGGTGAGGCTAGCATAAATTAAGGGCCTATCCTACCTAAGAAGCTTAAGAGGGGCTTTACCATAACTCAGAATTCCAGAAGGAGTTTAATCTAGTTCAAACGCCTAAGAGTGATCCAGTGTAGCCCAAAAGTTCGAAAAACTCAGAGAATGTCCAAATCCATGTAAACAGGCCGAGAAGTCTTGAAGAGCAATACTCTATCCAAATCAGATCAATCAAACGAAAGAACCTTGAAAAGCCTAAATTTCCCCCCCGAATTAATCCAGCTTGTGTGGCCCCAAGCTTGGCTATATTTTATGAACCTTGATCCAAGTAGTTCACTTTGGAAAAAATCCAAACTCTTGCTAGCATGATCAGCATGTGATACAGTTTATCCATGGACATTCATACTGTAAAAATAGATCTGCTTGACTGCATGATGAAATGCTTTATATGACACTACAAGAGAGGTTTTTTATTTTTTTTTTATGGAATTTATTTTTCTTAAGTTCCATTAGAGATACATGTCTATTTTCGATAGAAATTTAGTGACAAAAAAGAGGTTGTTGGCCAAATTATTATTGTGATAGAAAAATCTTTCAGTGACGGAGAGAGTTCCATCAAAATACCTTTGTGGAAACATTTGGTGTTCAGGCCAATATCATTTTCGATGGAATATAGAATTATTAACGACAAGATTTCTGTTGCTAATAATTTCAAAGCTTTTTATTTTTCTGAAGAAAAAAAATTACTTGTGAAAATTTTCATCAGTAAAGGTCATTTGTGACAATACTCTGCTGCAAATGATTTACCCATAAAAATTTTCGTTGCCAATAATTTTCAACAAAAATTCTTATCATAATAAAATTTTTTAACAGATTTTTCGTCAATAATAATTATTTTCAATGGAATCTCTATCAAAAAATTCTTTTTTAATTTTTTAGGCAAAGGGATATTTCGATGAAATGTTCTATTGAAAATTTGAATTTTAGATTATGGTTGGAACATTGCTTTCGGTGGTTTTCCTGCAAACGGATTCAATCGCTGATGGTTTTTTCAAGTTGGTTGCTAATTCTTTGGTCTAAAGATGGAGAGGGAGTTGGAGTGCAAACATGAAATTGAAACAAAGGTTAGATAGGCGCCAAAGTTTATGCTTTAGGACGTGTTCCAATACTTAAGCTAGCAAAGGGTTTTAAGAAGAGAGTTAGATAGTAAGGATGGAAATGATGAAAGGTCAACTTAAGGGTTTTAGGCTTGCCACATACTTTCTGTACTTGGTGTTAGATTGAGTCTTAAGGTTACCTACTTGGTCTACCTGCTAGTTGACTGTAGTAAATGCTTTCCCGCATACATTTTGCACGATCAAGGTGGTATAGGACATGTCTCATTCCCTTTGAGGGGCATGACTAGTGGTTTTGACTAAAGGGCCTTTTGAGCTTATTTTAATGTTAATGTTAGCCCTATGTAGTACAGGTATAACATAATGAATGAAAGAGATGAACATAAGAAGACAAATAAAAGCATCAACTTTAAAGTTTGAAGGCCTTCAAATTGTGATGATTTTGGATGTAATATGAACATAATATATTTAATAAATATAAATAATGTAATAAATATAATTTGATATGTTTAACCAATAGTAACACAATTAATACAATATATTTTGTATACATATCTTATTCGTACTTAAAATCTTAACTTTAAAAAATCCACTATGGTTGTAACGAAAATTACATAACCCTTTTGTGCTTTTAAAATTATTACTTACCTTCCTCATGGTTTCATTCCATTAAGAACAAGTTGAAGACCTTTAAAATTTCGAGTGAAATGTTTGTTTCACGCTTGACAACCCTAACAATGCTCATTTAAAGTGGTAAAGGTAAAACAAACATTTCATACAAAATTTAAATGACGTTAAAAGCATTTTGGACGGAATAAAACCATAAGGGAAGTAAATAACAACTTTTAAAACAAAAAGGGATTAAATGATTTTTGTTAAAACCATAGGATCTTTTGAATTTTACCTTAATTTATATTTTTATGACTAATAAAAAAAAAATACAAAAGGCGAAAATCTATCTAAATCCAATATCTAAGACTTTGATCAGTGATATGATATCCACCCATTCTTATTATAATCTAATATAATCTCTGTCTAGTATACAAATACAAAAAAAAAAAAAAAAGAAAAAGAAAAAACTCTACAATAGTGACTTGACTATTACTTTTTATTGCTTCAAGCCCAGCCCTGAACCTTGTACAACAAGTTTAAACTCATCTACTTACATTTAAATCTCATTTAAAACAAGTTTCTTTTATTTTCTTTTTAAATTGCCATATATAGGATAATAAATAGAGTGAAAATAACAAAGGAAAGAATGCTAAAAAAAAATAGAGGGTTAGACCATTTTCTTCTTGTTGACCAATGTTTGATAAAGGATTTTTAAGAATAATTATTGTATTGATCAGTGTAATCAATGTCCATTAATGAGGCCTAATATTGTGCTTTTTATTTGTTTTAGGGTTAGTATGTATATATAAAGGCTATTGCAAATATGAAAGATATAGCAGAGAATAAGAAACACTCTCTTGTTTCTTCTTACAATAGAATCTCTCTCTCTCTCTCTCTCTCTCTCTCTCTCTCTCTTTTCAACATGGTATCAAAGCTTTTATTGATTAAAGGAGCTTTTTTTATCGCTTCCCAATAGAAATCTTGCTTGCAACCCTTGATAGTTGTCAGAAACCTTGCATGATTGGGTATTCAAAGCATAACTGATGTAAAAAAACTAGTTGCTAAAAATAAGGTTGGCTTTATTAGTGAAAATCCTTAATTACAAACTAGTTGCTAAAAAACTAATAATCTTGCATGGTCAAGATCTTTTTTATTATTCATTCCAGATGGAGATCTTCAAGGATATGTTGTTAGGGATGAACAAAAACTAGGGTCACTGATCCCACCTATAACTACTAGGAATCTAAAAGCTCTATTGTATGTCATAGTCATTAATTCTATGTTACCTTAAATTGTTGAGATTATCTATTACTAAATACTCCATCTAAGATTTAGAATGCAACTTATCAAACCTATTCTCAGTGGGCAATGATGCATAGATTTATGAATTATGAAAGAAAGTGAATGAGAGAAAATAAAGTGAGATGACTATGGCTCAATACTTTGCTAAATTAAGTGGTTTATGGTAATAGCTTGATTATTATTAAGATTTCCATGAAGCATGTTCTGAAGCTAACAAAAACTAGGGTCACCAATCCCACTTACGACTTGTGGGAATCTGAAAACTTTATTGTCATGTCATGATCATTAATTCTATGTTACCTTAAATTGCTTGAGGTTATCTATTACTAAATATTGGATCTAAGATTTGGAATGTAACTTATCAAACTTATTCTCAAGCGAGTAATGATGCAGAGATTTATCAATTGTGAAACTAGGTGCATGGATGAAATAAGGTGAGATGACTGTAGCTCAATACTTTACTAAATTGAGTGGTTTATGGTAGAAGTTTGATTATTATTAAGATTTCCAAACAGCATGTCCTGAAACTGCAACTATATTCTAGAAATTAATGGAAAATAAATGTATATATGTTTTCATATTGGTTTAAATATAGAATATGATTACACATGGCTTCATATACTCGGTAAGGACCTTTTACCTACTTTAAAGCAAACTTACTCATATGTGAAGCAAGAAGAAAGTCAAAGAAATGCCATGATACACATGGTTTTAGTTGACAAAGCAAGGTTAGTTGCCATTTCCTTTCATGAACAACTAAAAATCAATAAGCATGGTTCATCAGACAAGGATCATTTACATTATGATTATTGTAGGAAGTCAAGGAATATTAGAAAACATGTTTGAAGTTGAAGGGTGGACCAATTAAGAGTCCTAGGGGTAAATGGATGAGCTCAACTGGACCATAAATAAACCTTTTGAAACAACAAAAACACCTAGAAGAGAAACCAATGCTGGGAGTTTTTCCAATTACAAAGTACAAACCTTTAGGTGTTTTTTGTTTCAATTCAAAACACAATTAACTACAATTGCTTCATCCAATTTTGTCAAAATAAGAATTGATGATTCATGGGTTATATATTCTAGAGCAAATGACCATATGATAAACACTTCTTATAATTTCTCAACTTATTCTCAATATTTAGATAATGACAAGGTCTATATAGCGGATAGATCTTTAGCTTCTCTTAGCTTTAAATTGATATGATTTTAATAGAACAAACTTTTAAGATTAATTTGCTTAAGTTTAAATATATTTTTCCTTAAATTGTTTTAGGAAAATATTTGAAAAATTATATAAATATGTTTGACCCTTTAATTTTCGCAAAGTTGCATGTTCTCAAATGCACATCCATAATTAAAATATTTTGAGACAAGTTAACATGCTTTAGAAAGAAAAAAAAATATTTTTTGAATTTTCAAAGTAAATATTAGTACTTCTGTTATAATCCATCGATACATTTTCTTAACAATAGCTAATGCTTTTCATAAGGGTAAAATTTATTGACACTCTTGTTAAAGTGTTGATACCCATGCTTCTAATGATCAAAATTTTAAAGATTTGCAAGGCTAAGTATTGATACCCTTGCAACATGTATTGATACCTAAGCATGAGGATGAACGAAAAAGCTCATTATGAAGCATCCAACGGTTCTTTTTCAACCCATTTAATGCCTAATGTCCATAATTCATACCAAAGCTATAAATAAAGGTCCACAACACTTCAAGAATAAAAGATGTGAAAGATTCATCAAGAAAAAAAAATACAGCTTTTAATCTTAATTCAAGTTATCATTTGTTGTCAAATCTTTTATACTTTGTACCTATCTTACTTGTTTGTATCTTTTCATTTATTTAAGTTTAAACATCGCAAACACACTTCTATCAAACGATTTATTAGTCTGCAAATAATTTCTCATATCACAATGGTTGTGTGAATTTAAGATAGTAGCTTAAGAATTTGGGTAGAATTCTAAGGTTCTACTAGGCTTTGAAAGATAGAGAGTGTAAGGTTATATCTTTGCCTCAAAGGTAAACTCTAAAAGTAGATTTAGAAATCAATTTAGCAAGGAATCAAGAAGAGAAGATGTAGGTGTCAAGTTGAAGGACCAAACCTCTATCCATCTTGTGTTTGATGTTTAATCTCTTAACTTCTTTTTATCTTTATTTCTTTACAAATATTGATCAAAGTTTAATTGGGTAAAATTTTTATAGAACCAATTCACCTCCTTTTGGTTCATCTGATATCAGAGCTTTAGTCTCTTTTGTAGGCTTAATCACCTTGACAAAAGATTCATTGAATCGCTCAAAATAATGCAAATTGAAAAAATGATGCTCAAGGATTTACGGTTTTCACATGATCAACATGACCAAGATGAGGTGTGTCTTATGGCATTTTAGTGGAGCTCAAATTCTATAGGTCTTGAAGGTAACTCTATTATAAAACCTCCTTTATTTAATAGAAACAACTACTCTTATTGGAAAATAAGGATGGGGCTTTTGTACTAGCAATGATTATAAGGTTTGGAAGGTAACCACAAATGGGCCATTTATCCCAAAGAAGAGAGTCGAAGAAACCTTAGTGTCAAAGAAAGAAGATGAATGGGATGATTAAGACAACAAGATGGTATAACTTAATGCCAAAGCCATGCACATTCTATTTTGTGCTTTAATACCAAATGAGTATGCTCAGGAAATAGGACATATACCACTTAATAAGGTGAGAAAGAATTGTTTTTCATTTTGGAATAAGGTTGATCGTCGAAACGAATAGCTCGTCTAACTATTCTCGTATGGTTATTACAAAGTAACCAAAAAATTAGAGTCACCACCTATCATTTTAGGCTAGCCGTGACTAATTATTAAAATCGATCCCTTTAAATTTTGAAAATTTGTTTTAAAAGGATAGATTTTATGATTTGTAAGAAATCCAAAGTAAAATAGTTAGGTTCGGGAATTAGTAACACATAGGGAATGATTAGTACCCTAATGATGCCCTAAATTGAAACCATCTAGTTATATATTATCTCAAGTTTAGTTTTCTTAATTTTAAATGTCGATGTTCAACTATAATCTCCTAATGCTTGAATGAATTTTTTTGAAACAGGAAACTCAGGTTTTACAAATTTGAAATTCATTACACTTTTTACCTACGAAGGTGCCAAAGCATAGAGATTTGTTAAAAATAATTTTCTAGGTTTAGTTTGAAAAAGGTATTTCAGATTAGGCAACTGAAGGCCCTAATGTGAAACATTACCTTGATAATTTTTACAAAATATTTAATTAAAATTCCATGAAAAAGCTACCATAGGTGATCAGTTATAACATGCGGTTATCATATATCGTAAAATAATAACAAAGCATGGAAGAAGGGTCGATTCAAGATCTTGACTGTCATCAATTATTTAAATAAATGATCGATTGACAGTTCAGAGAAAAGCATGGACTCGAAGGGTGATTAAAGCATAAAATCAAATGAAAATTAGGTAAAATTGGAAAAATTGCGAAAGAGAAAAAACTTGATTTTTGGGAAGATTTTGAAAAAAAAAAGGTTTGAAGAACCAAAGTGAATAAGAATTAGTGCAAATTTTGGTGATTATTATAAAACAGTTGTTTTTGGAATTTTGAGCAAAAATGGTGGGATTAAGGTTTAAATCAAGGGGAATTCCCAAAAGACTTGAATTAATATTTCAAAAATCATAGAGCCTTAAACCAAGCCTTAGATCACCTATGCATGATTCCTAACCCTCCAATGACACAAATCAAACTCATTTCAAGACATTTGAACATCTCGAAAGAGTAGGAATATCGAAATTATGATTCGTACTCTATTCTAGAAAACAAAGGATAGCTTGCTCTACTAGAACCTCCCGAATTTATTCTTAACTCAAAAGGATCCTAAACAAGGCAAATGATATGCCGTCAAAAAGTTAATGAGGATTCACCTAAATATAATGTGAAATTCCTAGAAAATCATTCCTAGAGGGAAAATATTTTTTAAATGCAACATTGGCAATGAAAATAGGGGAATAGGCATAATGACCTTCGAAAACTTGCCATGGATTCGTTCGATCTCAAAAAGTCATAAAAAATACACCATTGGAAAAGGTGATTCAATGTATTTTAAAGAAAAATATTTTAAAATTCAATAAAAAAAACTTTGGTGGGTTGAAAACAGTATGTCATTGGTGCTAGTTGTTGAATTTATGTGTTTTGAATAGCATATGATTAAAAAAAATCATAACCCCCTCGACATGGAATTGAAAGATTACGTAGGATAGCTCAATGGAAAGCTAACTTAAATTTTTTTAAAGAAAAATCCTTAAAATTTTCTAGAAAATCATTTCGTGCATGAAAACAATATTATAATCCCACCTACTATTACTGCAAATAGCTTAAAACAAAGGAATAATAGTTTTTGCTTACCTAAGTGCGAATTGTGACTCGGACATTCAAATGTCCAAGCATGAAGGTTTGAAGCAATATGTTAGTAAGTCCATCCCTAGTCCAAGAAGTTATGGGACCTAAACAACTCAATAACTACATCACAGGCTAATCAAGGATAATAAAATTGCTATTGAGCATTCGAATGCTCTTTAGCCTTTAGCCAAGGCACTTTATTTCATAGGGGACCTATCTTGGGTACACATATGGCATAAGCAATGCCATTTCTAGGGTTGTAGCAGTAGCTAAAACAATATCTATTTATCACTCAATAACCACACACAATCAATCAATCAAGACTTTAGCTCCACATTAGTTAACTTAAAGATCAATTAGAGATGGTGTTATAATAGATTTTTTGTGGCCTTTTTTAGCCATGAATCCAAGAATTTAAAGGTTTAAGTTTCCCCTAGGTTAATAGCATCAAATGATAGGAAAACATAAGCCATAGTTAGTTTACTATTTTCCCTAACTTATTTTTTGAGAGTTTAAAAATCAAATTCTAGCATTAAAATCAAGCATACATTTCACCAAACATTTCATGAACTCAAGCATATCAAAATGACACCAAATCAACAAACATATTATAGCATGAATGTAGAGGCATTTCATCAAACATGTTCTAAGCTAAAGTTTTCTAAATGATATATCATCAAAAACAAGCTCATTTGTATATTAGTGGCTTAATTCATGTAGGTGGTTCTCATGCCTATTTTTCAATGTAAAAATGTTTGTAAAGGACCTCTTTACGGTTATGAAGTGTCACAGGGTCATTAGGAAGAAGAAATGTAAGAAAACTTGAGTGAAAAAGCTTGTTCGTAATGAAAATCTTTATGCAGTATCAATACATAGGTGTTTGTATCAATACATGTGCTTCAAGAACCAAAAATCCATGAAAAACACGACATTGTGTCTATACAATATGGCCTTGTATTGATGCAATATGACTTTATATCGATACAATGAGCATTGTATCGATAATATGGCCTTCTATCGATAAAACGCATGATCCAAGCCTGGAAAGACCAAGATACAATGATGTGCCGATACATTAATGAAATGTATCAATACATCTTCATGAATTTCACAAAAATAATATTCTTTTAATTTTTTTTTCAATATAGACCTTAGGCGTTTCAAACTTTCTCCAAAAAATTGTTTGTCTGATGCTATATCGCCCAAAAGTGCCTAGCGACATGACACTCGAAAATCGGTCTCCTTTTTTATTTTTATTATTTTATTTTATCACATTCTAATTAAGTCCCAAGATATCAGAATTTAATCCAAGAAAAAAGATAGATGTTTTTCATCTAAAAGCCTCAGATTGAATATAGTTTTTTTAAAAAAGGGCCAGACAAAATTAATTGTCTACAAATAGGTTAAATTTTTACGTGCTTAGAGGGATACCATCATTGAAAGACTAAATGAAAATAGTATGCCAACTTTGGAATCTAACACGGGGTGTCCTGCTATATTCTTGGAATTGTTGATGTATTTTGTATTGCATATTTTTGCTTAAGGAGAACTTCAATGATTTTGTATTGCTCTTTGTGCCATGTATGGGGAGAAAATAAACTAACATATGTCATTCATGAACCTGACTTGGAAACGTGTCTGGTACCCGATGGGATGAATTAAGGCATCTAAAAGACTTGCAAGTATTAAAAGTTGTTATCCATCAGCGTATCATTTAGTTATTTTTGTTTTTTGTCCTATTTATTTTAGTTTTCATAAAATTTGATTGTTTGCATGTCTTAGTTGAACAAGAAACACCTTATGGATCTAGTTTCGGTTGATGTGTGACTATATTATATTTCATTTATGGACGTTCTTTTTCCCGTGCTTATGTGATACCCCAGTTATGACTTCTAAGAAATGTCGTAAAGCCGAGGTAAACAATGAAGATTCTAAGGACCTTGTCAATCTTACAAGTGGCGCATTCATCGTTGCTTCAATAAGAGCGATGTTTTTTCCTATACTTTTCCTTTTCCCAGGCTAAAAATTGCTGCATCATCTCACCTATTTATTTTTTTCTTTCCTTAAAAGGATGATTGACTAAGCAACTCTGTTTATGGAGTGCCCTCATGATGGGCGTTGTACATTGGAGAAGTTTGGAAAATACTGTCATTTTGGTCAAAGTCCTGAAAATACTAAGGAAAACCGGCAACAAAGTGCGAGAAGAAATCTAGTCTATATAAACTTATAGGTCTTTGCTGTTTATTTAAATTGCGGATGATTTTGGGCTTCTACGCACTTGGGTAAAAAATTAATTTTAAGTCTTGGAATCTATTAAAGTCCAACCACTCCAAATATTCTTTTTATTTATTTACTTATTTATTTTTTGTTTTTACCTTTATTCTTTAAACTAAAAGGGAAAAAGTAAACAGATTTGAGACAAAATGAATTAATCTTTTATAATTGCAAACAAACACTTCACAAACTCAAAATCACGATTAAAAAAAAAAACTTTCATTCAATTTTTAGTTTTAGTGATTGATTAGTAAAAGGAAATCCAAGTGAGAAGTAACTTAGGACTCTATTAAGTTTTCTCTATATAAACAACCCACCAGCATCACATAATTTGCAAAATAAAAGAGGAAAAAAGATTTTGATTTACGAATTTTGAGTTTTGTTTTTTAATTTTTAAGTTGGTTTCTAGTGAGCTAAAATAAGATTTTCACAAGTAATTTTCTTTTTTGGTTATGGAAGTATAAAATAGAGAGTTTATTTTATTTCAATATAGATTTTGAGGATCTTTTAGAAATTTCAAACTATAAAAAGAAAAGGTGGATTTTTTAAAGGTTTTTTTTTTTGGATATTTTAGGTAAGTTTGTATTTTCGCTCTTTGAAAAATTACATGTTTAAGATTTTTCAATATGTGTATGAAGTTTTCAATGATTGAAATCTGGGTTCATTTTTTTTGCTAGATTTCTGGATTTTGGTTTGAATTTTTTCAATGCTAGAAATCTGAGTTCGGTTAAATTTACAGAGGTGAAAAAAATCTTTTAAGAGAGAGAACAAAGAAAACTGAAGGGAAGAGAGAAGGTGTAGGGCTTTTTATAGAAATATTATAAAAAAATTTTCATTTCTCGGTTTACTATAATTTTTAAATTAATTCTTAAAATGTATTTTTTTATATATGTTGAAAACTCGTCATGAGAGATGACGAGATAATTTGTTGAAAACTTGCCATGCTATATAGTTAAAAAAAAAAGCACATTTACATAAATTATGAACGTGATGGTGAGTTCTGAACGTGTCGATGACGAGTTTCTATCACAATTAAAAAAAATTTCAAAAAAGTGAAATTAACAAATAGTTATTAAATAAAAGTGAAAGCAAAAGCAAAAAAAATAATTTCAAAGATGGAAATGATATTTATTGAAGTTATTAATTAGAAGATTGAAATTATCTATCTATCCCTCTTTGGTTTGCTAATCGACTCTCCCCTATATATATATTTATATAAATTATGTATAAATATATAAATTATCTATCGTATCAAAAAGAATCTAATTTCTCATGCATCTATCACATCTCTCAGGTTCCAAAAAATTTAGTAGTCATTAGTCAAATATTATCTGTCATGTTAGAAGGTGAGTTCCCAACACATTTTTTTTTATAATAATAAGATAAATGATACAATTTTAGATTTATACTTGAATAAATATTATAGATTTTTAATTTTTAATATGAGAGTAATGATATATGCTGATAGTTTAAAGTTATTATGAGTTTTGGGTATGTTATATAATTATATTAAATTTAGTATGGAGAATCAGATTACTTCTGACACGACAGATAATATTTAACTAATGACTACTAGATTTCTTAGAATTCGAGAGACGTGATATATGCATGAAAAATCAGATTCCTTCTGACACGATAAATAATTTATATATATATACATAATTTATGTAAAAATATATATAGGGGATAGTTGATTAGCAGACCAAAGAGGGATAGATAGATATATAGGCGAGTTCTCAATGCAAAATAAAAAAAAGGCACATTTTCGGAATTAAATTAAAAATGGCATATATTAAAAAATAAAAAAATATATTTATATTCGTATAAAAAAACCGAAGGTGTATTTTTAAAAATAAAAAAGTTTTTTAATAATTAAATGACGTGGTATAGGTTGAATAGATCCATCGTCGACCTAGATACATGCCGGTTTTTATTTTTTTTATTTTACCAATTTTTTTTATTTATTTTATTTTGTTGTGTTTACTTGCTATTATTTTATCTATCTATTTATTTATTTATTTCACTATTTATTGTTTTGTTTTGATTTCTTAATTTATTTTATTTATGATTACTTAATTTGTTTAATTTATTGTATTATCATCATTTCACTAGCACCCTATAAAACGCCCCACTTTGTTTTTTTAAGTTAAATATGTATACATCGATACCTTCCCGTTGAAACAATCCTTCCCATCAAGAATTAAAGCCTTGTTATCATCGTTGGAGATAGAACCCTTTGAAGGTCAGATGGAAGCAAAGTTTCAATTCCTTTTCTTCCAAGCTTAATCCAAGATGCAGAGGATAGGAAATCATTCAGATTTGACTGCACAAAAGAGCACTCATAGGTATCCTCATTTCCATCCAGAGCATGACGGGATGATTTAGCAAATCTTATGATGGCTTAACCCATGCACAAGAAGGCTGTAAACATGGTTCAATATAAGCATCTCTTTGGCAAAGTACTGGAAGTAGAAATAGGGCAAAAACATAACGTCGAATGGCAAATGCCATGGAAGTCCTAATCCGCTAAATCCTTGAAATTAATTTCACTAAACCATGAGATAGACCATATATGTTGAGATACTCGAGCATGGCAATAAGTGCCAAAAACCAATAAATGTATCCCATACGGTTGCTTCAACTAGACACTCTTTCCATTTGATTACCTTAGTCACATGTAGGACAGATAACCCAGGAATTACAACACTAATAACATCCACAAACCCTGTACTTGTCATTGTCTCTACAATCTTTGTCCCAGCATCTTGAATCCTGACAGTTGTTCCACTTCTTCATCAACATATCTAAGAAATTTTGAAAAAAAAAAATTTACTCAAATGTATCAAATTTGTTTAGTATTAAAAGGAAGAATGTTGGATAAGTAACGATGCCTTCAAAGAGCTGAGTAGCATCTTATCCTCCCAGCACAATCATGGAAGGCAATACAAAGGTATTAACGATGCCTTCAGAGAGCTGAGTAGCATCTTATCCTATCAGCACAATCATGCAAGGCAATACAAAGGATGACAATACCAGCATCTTTAAACATCTTTGGCAACTTACAATCAAAAGGCGATGAATATTGATCATTGGTCGTTTCCCTCAATTTCTTTGCAGCTTCAACAGCATTTGTAAACTTCTATGGAGCTTTACCTAGAACTTCAGCATTCCTCTTATCTTCACAACATTCTAATCATTTTCTTAATGGCTTATTGTGGCATCCGACATACACCAGATGCAATCTTGGCATCAATGCTTTTTCACACGTAGAATTGTGAAGTCATTCTTAAAAGTCTCTACATCACCGTAAGGATGAGAAATAACAGCACAGAAAACATAGCTACATAACCACTAGCAAGCCTAATGCCAATGACTTTAAAGGAAGCAGTTTCATCATGGTATAGGATTTATCAAGCTTAAGGAGGAACAATACCCTTGTATAATCCAAGAACACTTTTAAATTTGACAAACCTGGAAAGACCATCTGTATACCCCTAGGAAAATCATTCTACTTCAAAGGGACAGTAATCATATTAACTATTTGAAACTTGACCTTAACTACTTCAAAGGGGAAAATTTCATACCAGCAATCCTCCTGGCAGATGTATTTGAAAATGTTTGATAATTAGCAACAGAAGTCCCATGCCTATCATATGTGCTCTTCATAAAGTTCATAGAACCTTCCAAAGTAGCAACCGCTATTAAAGGGACGAAAGTAAGAATTCCAGCCTTTACCAATTCATTCGCAAGACCTGAAACAAGGGAAGCTTTTGGTCTAACAACAAAACCAACACTCCATTTATGGAAGAAAGAAATTAAGCAATCAAAAATATCAATGGCAGGTGTAACTATAGACACCTAATTTTGTATAGCCTTTTAATTGATTTTTCTCAATTTTACAAGTCATAAGTATCACTTTAACCTGAACCTACTGGGATCAAGTATTGATGACGACAAGGCCAATATAAGTTTTAAAATATAAGAAAGTTAAATTTGATGATAAGAATGGCACATAAGTTTAATGGGCAATTCATAAAAACATGTCGAAATTAAAAAATCAAAATCCATACCATTAAAAAAATTCAAATAAAGGATATGAGTTAGTTTTTTTAAGCCCTCCAAAGAATATGGAATGACCATTTAAAGCAATAGGAAATAAAAAGAAGTACAATTTTAAAAGTCAAACTCAAAGTCAATAAAAGTCGAATGTCAACAAAGGTCAAAGTCAAATATGAGACAAAATGTTGACTTTTAAATTGGAAGAACTATAAAACTCAGAATCCGAAATTGACTTCACCATTATGAAGTTAAAGATGGAAAGGAGGTTGATAAAGGATGGTTAAGGTTATTTTTTTAAAAAAATAGAAAGGAAATTTACGAAAGGTTAATATGAGGTGTTTAGGATGAGTAAATTTGCGTTTTTCAAGAGAACGCCATTAAAAGACATTTTAACATGTGAGAGAACATCCAATTGAATTTTTAAAGGATCAAGCATAGGCCAACTGAATGAGCAAAAGGAATGTACAATTTTGGATTAATAGGCCACAATGGCCAAAATTATGGTAAGCCAATATGGCTTAAGGTATGTTTTGCTATTTCTCTTTTAATTCAAGGGCATTAGAGGCATTATTCAACGGAGATATTTGGTAGACATTTTGAGGACACATGACTGAATAAAAAGGCAAGATTGATAGTAAAATGCATGATGGGAGTATTTCATAAAATATTCTAATCAATCTCATGAATTCATGACCAGGGCCTAAGGCAAGGCCAAGTATAGCCAAAACCATGAACCAAAAAGAAAAAAGATGAAACTTGTTTTACTACCAAAGGAGGTAGGTTCGACAAACCTTTCTTATAGCTAGCAAAACTTCATTTTTTCATATAATCTATATTACACTAACCACCATTCTCTCTCTAATAAAAAGAAATAGCTCTTTAAAAAAATCACAAAAAAATTAAGGAAAAGTTTGTGGAGGTATAATCTTTATTTGCTTTCATTTTTTTTTAAATCTATTGCATTATTTCTACAATTTTTGATATACTTACATCACATTTCCCATACATGGGTTTCAAAGAAAAAGAAATAATAGGATCTTTTCATGCATTCTCACATGATTCACGCATATTTCTTCAATGCAATTAGATTGTGTTGATGAACTTGATGATTCCATGATACTTATGGCCTATACTAGCCTTGCATATTTGACCATGATTTTGAATGATGATCTCGTGCATTTTTATTGTCCCATTTGATGCTACATTTATGTTTGTCATTTGTTTGATGATTAGATGATGCAAACTTGAAGTTGTCAGTTGGCCATGCTATGCTCACATATTCAGCTATGGTGTTTTGTCATGATATGATGCAAATTTCTTGCCTTATTTGATGATATCTTGATGTTTACAAATTGTTTAATGACTTAAGGATGTAAACTTAAAGTTGTAAAATGTCCATATGTTCTTGTAAGATTTGATTATGATAATTATGCCATGACCTTGTATATGTGTATGTGTGTGTATGTGTGTGTGTGTGTTTTTGCTTCATTTGATGAGTTGATGACTATTAGATGATATGTTTAGGACTCCTGATGTGGAGTCATTGATATTGCTTAGTTGAATGTTTTAAAATTGTTCCTATTTTTCTGGTGTTTGTTATTCATGTTGTTTTTGTTTGTTATTCATGTTCTATGATCATGGCCTAATCTTAAGACCATATTTTTAGTGAGTAGTTATTTTTCAAGCTATAAATTGTAATGTTTTTTATGTTAAAGTAATATAGTTTTAGTTTTCAACTCAAAATACTTACACTATATCAATATTCAAAAGCTTTGTATTTTCTTTTCTCATTTACAATTACAATAAATTGGTGTCAGAGCTCTCTTTTTAATGGACCTATGTGTGAGTTGACGAATCATGGAAGCTGGAGTCGGTCTCTCCTCAATTGCTCCACCAATGTTCGATAGAGACAACTACAAGATTTAGGTAGTACACATGGAGACATACTTGGATGCCTTGGATTTTTGGGAAGCAGTGGAAAAATACTATAAAATTCCTGCACTTCTAAACAATCCCACCATGGCACAGATCAAAACAAATAAAGAGAAAAAGACAAAGAAATCAAAGGCAAAAGCCTACTTGTTTGCTGCAGTCTTATCCACTATCTTCACTCGCATCATGTCTCTGAAGTCAGCAAAGGAAATATTGGATTATCTGAAGACTAAGTATGAAGGAGATGAAAGAATTCGAAGGTTGCAAGTGCTAAACCTAGTACATGACTTTGAGCTCCAAAGGATGAAAGACACTAAAATCATAATAAAGTATTATGATCGACTACTTAGCATAGCAAATCAGATTAGATTATTGGGTTCCTCTTTAGAAGATTCAAGGATTGTTGAGAAAAGCCTTGTAACAGTGCCTGAAAGATTGGAGGTTACAATCACAACTTTAGAAAATACTAAGGACTTTTCCAAAATTACACTAGCAAAGCTCTTGAGTGCCTTGCAAGTACAAGAGCAATGACATGTAATGAGACAAAAAAGAGCTATTGAAGGGGCCTTAGTAGTCAAGTATCAAGATGATGAGAAAAATAAGAAGATTCAAGGAGTAAGTGGTGAGAGTACTACAATAAGCAACAAAGGTAAAAGGGGAAACAAAATTATCCTTTATGTCAACATTGTGGTAAAAAAGGTTAACCCCTTTCAAATGTTAGAGGAGACTTGATGCAAAATGTAGAAAATGCAACTAGATGGGGCATGAAGTTATCATATGCAAAAACAGAAATCAACCGCAAGATGAAAAGGCACAAATTGTTGATCAAGAGGAAGAAGACCAACTATTCATGGCTACATGTTTCTCAGGCAGCGAATCAAGTGAAAGCTGATTAATTGATAGTGACTTCACCAACCACATGACCAATGATAAGAACTTTTCAGAGATTTGAAGCCAACTAACGTCACTAAAGTCAAGATTGGCAATGTTGACATAGTCAAAGGAAATGGGATAGTTGCAATGGCAAGTTTTTAGGTACAATGCTCATTCCTGATGTTCTTTTGTTCCTGAAATTGATAAAAACTTGTTAAGTGTTGGCCAACTAATTGAAAGAGTCTTTAGAGTTACTTTTGAAGACAAGTATTGCCTGATTAAAGATGCAGCTGATCAAGATATTTTTAAAGTAAAAATGAAAGGGAAAACCTTTGCTCTAAATCCATTGGAGGAAAAGCAAACTATTTTGCCAAGCAAAGTAAATATCATAGAAGTATGGCACAAGAGGCTCGGGCACTATTATCATCAGGGGCTACTGGAGATGAAATCTAAGATGATGGCAAATGATCTTCTAGAATTTGATGATTACATTCCAAATTGTAAAACATGTCGGTTTAGTAAGCAAAGCAAAAAACCATTTCTAGAGCCGACGTGGAGAGCATAAAAGAAGCTACAATTAATTCATACAGATGTCTCAAGCCCTTAAAGAACACCTACTTTAAAAGGTAGTCTTTATTATATTGCATTCATTAATGACTTCACTAGAATGTGTTGGATTTTTTTTTAAAGTATAAATCATTGGTAGCTCGAGTCTTTTGGAAGTTTAAAGCAAGAGTTGAACATGAAAGTGGCTACAAAATTCAGATATTAAGATTATAAAATGGCAAGGACTACATATCTGTAGAATTCAATAAATTTTGTGATGATGCAGGCATCTAACATCAGCTTACAACTTCTTATACTCCACAACCAGATGGAGTTAGTGAGAGGAGAAATCGATATATCCTGGAGATGACAAGAGGCATGCTACATGAGAAGAATTTGCCAAAGACATTCTGGGCAAAAGCAGTAAATACTGTTGTTTTTCTTCAAAATAAGCTCGCTACAAAAGTAGTGAAAGATCAAACCTCATTTGAGGCATGGTATGGTTATAAACCATTTTTGGAATTTATCTAGGCTTTTGGTTGTTTGTATTTCACTCATGTTCCACAGAACAAGAGAGATAAGCAAGATAAAAGAGCATTACTGAGTGTTTTTATAGGCTACAGTACAGTTAGTAAAGCCTATAAAGTCTGCCAACCTCAAACTAGAAGCATCGTTGTTAGTAGGGATGTGCACTTCATGGAAGATGAAGAACGAAACTGGGATAATGCAAAGAGGACAGATCAAACCAAGCTTCTTGAACATGGAAATCAAAATTGGCAAAATGAGATCGTGGATGATGTTCCCGTAAGAAGTACTAGGTTACTCTTTGATGTTTATGAAAGATGCAACATAGCTATGTATGAACCTACAAATTATGGAGAGGCAAAGAAAGATCAAAATTAGATAGCTGCAATGAAGGAGCTGTCAATGATAGAGAAAAACAAAAAATGGATTCTTGTGGAAAGACCTCGAGGCAGGAAAGTGATTGGGGTAAAGTAGGTGTATAGAACTAAGCTTAACGTTGATGGTTCTATAAACAAACACAAGTCAAGACTTGTGGTGAAAGGTTATTCATTCACAAGTTTTTGATGTGGACTACTCAGATACCTTTGCACCGATTGCTTGATTGGACACCATCAGGCTATTACTTGCTGTAACTGCTCAAAAGAATTGGAGAGTGTATCAACTCGATGTCAAATCAGCCTTTTTAAATGGTTTGTTTATAGGAAAAAAATCTATGTTTAGCAATCTGGAGGCTTTGTAAAGGAAGGAGAAGAAGATAAGGTTTATTTTCTCAAAAAGGCCTTTATGGTTTGAAACAAGCTCCAAATGCTTAGTATAGTAGAATTGATGAACACTTGTTGAACTTGGGATTCACTAAAAGTTTGTCTAAGTCAACATTGTATGTCAAGCACAATGCAGTTAATAGTCTTATAATCTCATTATATGTGGATGATTTGCTTGTGATAGGAAACAACATAAGTCTTGTGGAGAAGTTTAAGCAAGAGATGATGGAGCTTTTTGAGATGAGAGATCTCGGTTTGATGACCTTTTTTCTTGGAATGGAAAATAAATAGATTGACCATGAAGTTTTTATTTGTCAGAAGAAATACGCTGCGAAGATTCTAAAAAAGTTTAAACTCGAAGAATGCAAAGAAATGAGCACTCCTATGAACCAAAAAGAAAAGCTTTGTAAAGAAGATGGAACAGACAAGATTGATCAAGCATATATTAGAAGTCTGATGGGTTGCTTGATGTATCTCATAGCAACTCAGCCTGAGATTTTGAATGTTATAAGCTTTTTGTCTCGATTTATGCATTATGCAAGCGAATTGCATCTCAAGGCTGCAAAAAGGGTGATTCAAAATTTCAAAGGCACAAGTGATTTCGGCATTAAATTCACGAGAAGCAAAGAGTTTAAGTTGGTTGGTTTCTCAGATAGTGATTGGGGAAGTTCTATTAATGATTTGAACAGCACTTTAGGCTATTGTTTCACACTTGGTTCTAGTGTTTTCTCATGGAGTTCAAAAAAAAAAAAGAAATTGTAGCTTAATCCATTGCTAAAGTAGAGTTTGTTGCTGCAACAACTGCTGTTAATCAAGCTTTGTGCTTGAGAAAGATTTTAATTGATCTTAATTTGGAGCAGAAGGAAAGCACATAGATTTTTGTCGACAACCAAGCTGCTATTACTATCTCACATAATCTTATGTTTCATGGGAAAACTAAGCATTTTAACATTAAGTTATTCTTCTTAAGGGAAGTATAGAAATGTGGAGCTGTTGATCTTGTCTACTATAAAACGGAAGATCAAGTTGTTGATCTTTTCACCAAGCCACTGCTGGTTAGCAAGTTCGAATCTCTGAGGATAAAACTTGGTGTTTGCAGATCCTAAAGCAAGGAGGAGTGTTAGATGATATGTTTAGGACTGCTGATGTGGAGTCATTGATATTGTTTAGTTAAATGTTTCAACGTTGTTCCCATTTTTCTGGTGTTGGTTATTCATGTTGTTTTTGTTTGTTATTCATGTTCTGTGATCATGGCCTAATCATAAGACCATATTTTTAGTGAGTAATTATTTTTTCAAGCTATAAATTGTTACGTTTCTGACGTTAAAGTAATATAATTTTAGTTTTCAACTCAAAATACTTACACTGCAGCAATATTTAAAAGCTTTGTATTTTCTTTTCTCATTTACAATTACAATAACCACGTTTGATACTTGTTGGTGTATTGCCTGCTTGCTTTTTAAATCAAGCAAGTTGAAAGGCCTTATAATCTTAATGTTTGAATACATCAAATGATATTGGTGAGTGGAGTTCAAGCTCATGTGAGCACAAAGGGCTAATCTTGTTTGGTTAACAAAAACTAATTTTCAAAACCTCCCCAAGAACAAATAGAGGTTGGCTCAATCAGTGATTGAGTCAATATTTGTCCATTGTTTTTGTCACTTCTTTACCCTTCAAACTTGGGGAATATTAAAGTATATACATGCATAAATACTTGCTGATTTTAGGCCATATTTTCTTCATTTAAAGCCTTGCAAAAATTGATTTTAAATTTAAATACATATGACCTAGGAGATGAGTTTTGTGGAAGTACGTTTAGTGGCTTGCATACACTTTTTTAGCCACTCTTTTAGAGACTGTTTTGAGCATATATGGATGAGCATTCAAATGCCTCTCCTCCCTTCAAGAGGTGCTTAAAATATAGGGTGAAGCATGGCCTTGAACATGGAAGCATTCAAATGTTTCCATGACTTGAGTGGGAAATACTGCTTAGTGGCCATTTCACCATTGTGTTCTTGGCATTTGAATGCCAAGATTGAAAAGCCTTAAAATTGGCCTATGATCTTAACATTCTAAGTTTGATGGATGAGCATTTGGATGCTTAATTTGTTGGAGATAAGTATTTAGGTTCGAACATCTACATTTGGTCACTAAGAGGATGGCATTCGAATGCCATCATCTCGAATTTCCAGCCCCTTTGTTTGCTATTTTAAGGCCACGCTTTGGTCTATCTTAAGTCATTATTTTTAATTCATTTGGCCTTGGTTTACATCCTCACATGTAGAGGTCGCAATCGGGCGGGTTCGGGATGGGTCATTTTGGGTTCAGATTTTTTCGAGTTCTGGCTAATTCGGGTTCGGGTCCATTCGGGTTCGGGTTCTTTCGGGTTCGGGTCCATTCGGGTTCGGGCCAATTCGGGTTCGGGCCAATCCGGGTTCGGGCCAATTCAGGTTCGGGTTCAGGTTCAGGTCGGGTTTGGGTTTAAGTATAGTTTACATCAATTTTTTTATTTTATGTTAAATGTAATCACTTTTACATAATTTTTAATTCTAAG
>JBBYHK010295625.1:0-27049 GCA_038382065.1 Adansonia grandidieri | reverse complement strand
GAACACAAATTAAGAACACAGTGAGGTAATGCAAGAACGAAATAAAACCGAACACAAAATTCTTGATGTACGTGTTTTTCCTCAATTTACTCAAATACGTCTGTTGAGGATATGAAAATAACTATACTACGATTTATATGATACATGAATTAGTTTTCCTTAATATGTCTCTATAAACAAAAAAGGTTAATTTTTTTCTCATAGTTATTATCAATTTTTTTTGAAATTTATAATATATAAAAAAATATGCACCCAATATAAAAATTCAAAGAAAATTAAATTTTACTATTATGATTATTATTAAAACTGTTTTTGAAAAAATAGACATTTCAGAGGTATTAGTATGCATCAAAAAGACAAAAAATGATTATACATATAATATTATTTTTTGAAATAAGGACATAAAATTTTTTCAATAATCAATTAGATAATAAAATAAATGTTGGAATATCTTTTAATAGTAAAATTTGTGACAAACAAACAAATAAATGGGAAATAATGTATAAAAAATAAATCATCAAGTAAGTAAACAACAAAATCAAAAAAGCAATAAACATCTTGAAAAAAAAGTTAAATATAAAAAAATGATGTAACACATGTTATTATTTATTGGCTTAAAACGATATTTTCTTTTTTTTTTTTTTTTTTGGAAAATGGTAAGAGTAGCAATATATTTAAATATAATTTGTAAGTATATATTAGACAGGGGAAATAGAAAAAATTTGTTAAGTATAAATCTTGATAAATTTGATAGTACTTTAAATTTAAAATAATATTTTTGATAGAATTTAAGATTTGATAGAAAAAATATTTTGTCTCTAATTTAAAATATAATATATATTTAAAGATTAACTGAATCAATAAGATTAGTAAAATATAAAATTGAAAGACTTGGATAAATATGATTTTGAAAATAACAATTCTTAAATTTAAGTTCATTTTACATGTCATTAAAGAAAGATATTCATGTGAGATGTCGTGTCAATAATGCTCACTAGATAAGCATTACCTTTTAGGTGATCTACATTTTGGGTCATTGACCTTTGTTAGCATCAACTTTTATATTGATTACAAACCTTTAATTTTATCAAATTATATAGTTGAACTTCTATTTTTAATAAATTAGGTCACTTACACTAATTTGATTAAGTAATTTTAACCAAAAGCTGACCTAGTATGCTATGTGATGTATATCTATCAGAAATTATGTCAATGGATGTAAAAATAAGCCATATATGCATATTCAGTTAGCTTTTCCATTAAAATTGCTTAATGAAGAGAGCTTAAGTAATCTAATTTATTAAACAATAAAAATCCAATGACGTAATTTAGTAAAATTATTATTTTTTACTTATATAAAAGTTAATACTAAATTTAATGACTCAAAATATAAATTATCTAATACTATATTGCTATAAACAAAAAAAGTCATCTATTGTAGAATTTTTGGTGCTATAAATTGTATGGTTTTTTGATTGCCTAATTTGAAAGAAATCCTAGCAGGTACAAAGTCAATTACTATTATATAAACTAAAGTAAATTTTAGAACATACTATAAAAAGTGTTAAATACATAAATAGTCCTTTTACTATATTATATCTCTCAATTTAGTATATGGAGAAATAAAATTCTCAATTAGGTACTTTTACTTTAATTGTTGATTAAATGGTTGATGTAGCATTAATGTCTAATGAGATACATGAGAAAAAAGCCACAGTTATAGTGCCACATCATCATTAAGATAAAATTTCAAAAAATATATATATTAAAATAATTATTCAAAAAATTATATAAAAAGAAACTTTTAATTTTTTAAAAATTTTTGAAAATTAAAAAAAATTTATAAAAAAATCAAAATAAAAAATTCAAAAAATAATTCTTTCAATTCAAAATTTTAAGAATGAAAATTTAAAAAATATATAAAGAATTAAAAATTAAAATAAAGCAAAAAAAGTACATCAAAAAGAGAGAGGAGAGAAAAAATCGAAGAGAATAAAAAAGGGAGGAGGAAGGGGAAAGGGAAAAGGTAAAAGAAAGCGAAGAGGGAGGTGTTGACAAGCTAAGATAGATTCACCTCCGTCTAGGTAGATTAAGGTTATATTTCAAGGCAGATTTGCCCTCAGCTGGCTAAACAATGTTAGTCGGTGCCTCTTGTTCTCCTTTTGCTTCTTTTTTTTACCTCAATTCTTCTTCCTTTTTTATTTTCCTCTTTTTATTTTTTATTTCACTTTTATTTTTATCTATTTTTAATATTTTAAAAAATTATTTTTGAAAATTTCCTTTTTTTCTTATATATTTTATAATTTTATAATTTCTTTCGGGAAATTTTAGAAAAATTTAAAAACTTTTTGATTTTTTAAGAATTTTGAATTAAAAAACATTTTGATTTTGATTTTTATATACTTTTCTGAATTTTTATTTTTTTATAATTTTGAAATTTTCTTTTTTTTTAATAATTTTTAGTACCTATTTGGTTTTCTATACAATTTTTATTTATTGAATTTTTAAAATTTTCCTTTTGATTATGTAGCATTTTTCCTATGTGTCATGACATCATTGATACAAAGTATAATACAAAGGCTAACTTTATATTTTACCCATATAAAAAAGTTAACTTTCATTATTTCAAAATTAGAAGTGAGAGAGTCAGCTAATGTACAAACATAAAAAATTTTAAAGGTTGGGGTTGATTGAAAATCGTCTATAAAATCTTGCAAATCATCCTTAAAATATTTGGAGAAGATTTAAACCATCCCCAACCATCATTTTTTAATTTTTTTTTTTAAAGTTTTCAAAGCTTTAAGGACAAATATTGTCCCAAAATTCATAAAAAAACCAAAATATTTAAGAACTTTTTTTTTCTCTAAATGAACATGCTTTAGAGACAACTATTGTTCACAAAAATAATGTATTGAAAATATAAAATTTATTTTTAAGGATGGATGTTGTCTCCAATTTAGAATAATGAAAAATGTCATGCCCAAAGATTTATCTCATATTCCTTTTTTAAGACATTTGACATCCTTAATATCTACGGAGACAACTAGTGTCCTTCATGTAGAAACTTGCACCTAACTTGTAAGGTATTGTCCGTTTTAGTCTATTGGACCTTACAGTTTTGTCCTTAAAATGGCGCCTTGTAGTATAGGCTGAAGTTTTTACTTATATATTATAGCAGATCCTTGAAGACTCTTGATGTGGGATGGAGGTGTTACAAACTTCCCTTGTTTAAAGCTTGACATCTTTGTCAAGCCCAACATAGAACTAAACTAGGATCACACTAGGTATTGAATTCTAGAGGTAGCTCCCACTGTATAGCAATGCTCCCGTAGGATTCTAGAGGTGGCCCCACGATGTAGCACTTAGCTCCTACCAGGCGGTGATTGAGCTCTAATACTATTTGTGGAGACCCATACCCAAACTACGAGATATTGTCCACTTTGGCCCATGGGCCTCACGATTTTATCCATAAAAGACACCTCACAAGTATAGGTGTAAGTCTCTACATATATATCAAGCATATCCTTCACAGTTTCCTATTGTGGGATTGAGGTGTTACACCTCCCGTTTTAAAGTTTGACATCCTCGTCAAACTCAACACAAAGCAGAAAAATCCAAATCTTCAAAATGCATTTTATATAGAAAGGAGTTAACTAATGTTTATAATAGGTAAGATGCCAAAAATGGTAGCATAGTTTAATACAAAAATAACTATTCTTATCTAGTAGTACGGTTTAAAATTGGTTCTTAATCACAAAGTACTTGTCGACATGGTCAACAATTAACCTTCATTGGTAAGGTACAGGCATAGTATATCAAAAGAGCATCCGAAATAGGAAAATTAGATTACCTATAATGTAATATGTACATTTATTGTATTTAAAAACAAACACATTTTATATACAAAATATTTCTCATGCACATATGTCTATATTTTCAAATAAACCATTTAGTAGAATTATAGCAATATGGATAACAATATGGATAAATAGCACAAAGTCTCTAAATCCAAATCTAAAACTATAGATTTCATGCTTAACTCAATTTACTAAAACATGGGACAAAATAACATATTTTTGCATATACGATGTAAAAATATTAAGGTTTGATTTTTTTAAAATAAATATTGAAGAAATATTGAGTCACTTATCTAATTTGCTAAACTAACACTTAGGTCACAAATCACACAATTCTTCTAATATCCTACAGATTAAGAATATATATATATATATTTAAAAGTCAAAATTTAACAAAAATATAAATTTAACAACATACAACTTTTCTTTGGTCATTCAGAGATTTTGGGTAGTGTGGCAACCTTCTTAACAAATTAAGACTTTCTTAATAATAAAATATTTAAAACTATGTAAAATTGAAAAAAGAACTATAAATTAAAACATAAAATTAGTATTAATGTGAACTTCATGAAAATATAATTAACTCCTAAATAATTTTCATATTTTTTACAATAAATATATAAATAAATAGAATTTTTTGAAAATCAAGTAAAATAAAGATAATTTCATAAATATATATTTAAATATGTAAAATTTTACTTAAATTAGTAAAATTGAGATTAATACTATTATTAATTAAAAATATTCTATTTTGGCCAAAAAATTTTTACAGAAATTAAAAAAAATTTAAATTTTAGAATTTAGAAATCTGTAATCATTTTGCTCACTTAAAGTCATTATAAAACCACTAAGCCTCATGGTTTTGTCCTCCAAAAAGCACCTCATAAGTATAAGTTTAAGTCTCCATCTGTATACTATAGCAGATCTTCAAAAACTCTTGATGTGGGATAGAGCTCTTATGGTTATCTTCCAAATCTGAATTTTTATTTTTATTTAGCAATGCATTATTATAAATTTATATCTTATAATACAAATCCATAAAGAAGAAAAATATTTATCTTCATATAAATAATAAGATAATAAAAATGAATTAATTTTTATAAAACTACAAAATTAAATTATATTAAAATTAAAATATTAAAAATCATTTTCTATTGATTACAAAATAATATTTCGAAAATGTTCACGTGATAAAATATAACCCGTATCTTACAAATTCAAACAAAAACTGAAATTAGAAAGAAAAAACTATCATGAAAAGCAAAATTATTGCAGACTCCGCAAACAAAGAAGTCAGCTTCATCATTCCTTCTAGTTCCTGCATTCTAGTTTTGTATAACGACTGACATACAACTTGATCAACCCCTCTAATTCTCACAGCCACACCATTATTCCATCACATCGCATATAAGCAGAGAATTAAATGTCGAAATAAGAAGGTAGAGGGTCCCTATCAAATTAAGTCGATCCTTTCTCGCATTGTTTCCCTAGTTCAGAAAAGAATCAGTTATACCTTAAACGAACAGAAAACAAAAACATAAATCATTTGCCTCGTACACAAATAGGAAGAATATATTCTCACTATAGATTCTCAATTTCAGTTTCTATTTCAATTTCAATTTTGAGTTTTTCTCCTTCTTGAAAGAAACAGCCCTTGTCCGACAAACGAAAATTTATAATTAGATAATGGTTGCTATGAGCACTGATTTTCAAACTCTATATTGGCTTTCCCTTTCATACTCTTCATTTCTTGCACGTATAAAAAGCAAAATCCAAAAAGTCAGACTTATAATCCATTTATGCAACATATATGCAACCCAAATCAATAAATGAAAAAAATGTAGGGTCCATGTTAAAAGCTGAAATATCATTTAAAACCAACCCATGCATGCCACCAGAGTTCAAAATTACCTTACCTGTTTAGTCACACTTAAAATATAGATGGGACCCTTTAAGAGATCAAATTGATAGCTAAATTCATTACCCAACATCACTTTGCACGTTGAAAAAAAAAAAGAGATAAAAGATCCTGCTAAGAAGGAAGCAAAGTTCATAATTGCAAGTACAGAAAAAGAGTTGTTATATCATCTATGTGAAAGAAAGATGCAGAAAGAAGCTTTTTTTCAGAAGCAAAGTTGTTGAAATGTCATAAAACCATGTGTTATCATCCAACTAACAAGAATAAATTTCCCATTATGAATATCAACCATAAGGGCCCTCCATTATCCAAATCTACAAAATTCGCAACTAAGGGTCATTAATATGTTAGGCATCCACCATAATAGGAAAGTGATCTAGACTCTAATCTTCTTTCCATTTGAAAACAAGCAACCCCTTTGGCCTCACTCCTAACTACAGTAATCATAATTATATAAAAAAGATACTCAAACTTTCTTGAAGACCAACAACCCTTCCTCTCATCAGCTCACCAAAGTAACACCTAATTTACCATCTCCATCAGTTAGCAAGACCAAAAAGTAAAACTTGTAATTGTCATCAAATCAACCCCATCAAAACATACAACATAATCCGTCTTCTAACAATAACAAGAAAAGCCAAAAAGAAACACAAAACCAACAAAATGTTGAATATAAAAAAGTTTGAAATAACTTTAGGAGATGTTTTCTTCTTGAAGATGTTCATGCTCAAATGACTGATTTTTCCTTTCAAAATACAAACAAAAGAATAAGCTATTCTTAAACTTTGATGAAGGTATTTGACGAATTCAACTCTATCTAACCTTTAATATTATCTTCTCTATTGTAACAAATCAACAAAAAAAATCATTAAATGAAGTTTATGATAAATTTAATCACAACTAAATAAATTAGGAAAAATTATAAATATGAACTTGAAAGCAATTTTGTCAAGCTTGGACTTATCCTTGTAACTATTCATGCCATCTTCTCTTGGTTATTTTTCAAGAGAGCTGGATTATCCTTCAATTGAACTCGATTATCCTTTAGTTGATCAGTTAACTAAACTATTATAGTTTATAATTGAGTAACCAACTCAGAGTGAAAGTGGACACTATGCCTTTTCTAATACCCTTATGCCTTGAACCTTTTCCATGAACATGACTTGATTTAGTCCCAAGAATTTCATTAAGGATCAGTTTTAAACTTAGCTCCTTTGGAACTTTACTTTCTTCACATTCTTCAACTTATCTTTCCCTAAAAAATATAAACGTAATATATTACATATATGATATCAAGATATTTAAATGATTAAATTAAATCATTATGACACATACATAAACTGCTAGTGTATGCCACTGAAACAATCATATTGGGATAAGGAAGTTATACTATCAATTAAATGCATACTAATTACTAATTAAAGTAACACATGGTTTTCTTTCATGTTACTAACATGATTGACTATCACGAAGCCATTAATTGGATGAAGCCTATGAAACACAATGTTCTTGCAAAGATATGTAATGATTTACGATGATGAGATCTTTATGCATTAAAGCTGTGTTTTTAAAAAAGTTCTTGGTTATCGTATTGTTAAAACAGGGCATTGATAATGCACAAAGACCAACATACGCTACCTTCATGCATTTAATGTGTGCAATCTTTTAATGTCATTAGTTGAATTGTAGAGATACTTGGGGCTAGCATACAGGTGCTTGTTTGTGGAAGCAAGTTCACTAAACATGGCCTATATGAGAACTTCATTTTGTATTAGTCATTTAAGTATCTATGGAATATGTTCTCATGTGCCAGTCATGTAAATAGTCCTTAGACTTGTTATACCATGTCATTTTATATGGGGAGTGTCAAGCTTTGATTCCATCATGAATGTCATATCACATCATGGATGTTTATGGTAAGGTGATTTTAGCACGGCATGATGTAAATGGTAGATGGATGAGTGATATAAAGAGGATTCACCACTCTCAGTGACATTGGAGCCACATTTTGAATGATCTTTACTATGGTTAATTGGACAATGTCTTATGCAGAGCATAGTGAATTATGAGGAATCATTCCTCATAGATTTATTATTATTAACCATGACTTAAGAGATCTAACATGGATTAAAACATGTGCAGACATTGAACCATGCTCATGCTCAATCCAAGATATATGGTGGAAGGACTGTATTAGACTAATAGGCTGGTTAGTGAAAGGTTTTGATAAGACCATTTCGACTCATCAACATTTAGGTTTCATGATGGGTTAGTAGATCAAGCTCTTGATCTATAAACATAATTAATAAGATCAATTATGTTCATGGCCAATATTTTAAGAACCTAATGGGTGTCACACAATAAAATTTGTTAGATTAAATATAGGATTTATTTAAGTTCAACTTAATTAAATAGAAGACTTAATTAAAAAGTTCAATTAAGATTTAATTTTGTTGATGCAACAATGGAGATTTCAAGGAGGAAACCTGTAAAACAGCAAAGGTGAGAGAGGCCTAGAGTTTGACTCCAGGGGGAACACTCTGATGCTTAAGTCAGTAAGGGATGTTGTGAATAAAGAACAAAGAAAGAACGGGAGAATTTTAAGAGCTCATACTTCATAAGTGTTGATACCACCTCTTTATATAGGCTTTGATAAGAGTTTTACCTATTTTGAAACTCTGGGTGAGTAGAGGTTGCATGGCTATCAAACTTATGGAGTCTGAAGTTATCCAACTATCCTTCAAGACTTATTTCTTATCGAAGTTAGACTTGGTGAAGGGATATAACAAATTTAAAACATAAGATTAGATTTAGAAAATCTAAATTTTTGTTGTCTTTTTAACACACGGTGGATGAGATTGTCTTCTTCAAATGATGTCCAAATTAAGACATATCATGTCTAGATGGATAATGTCTTAGTCGAATATCCATTGGATAATCTAGTGATATATGAATTATTTAGATAATCAGTATTAAACAATTATTATTGAATTAAAAGTTTTTTAATTAAATATGAATTTTATAAAGATAAAATTCATTAGAGTTAGCTAGAGTAGTCGAATTACCTTTCTTCCTATTTTTCTTATATTTATAATTATTTGATAATTATATGAGATAAATTAGTTGTGGATCATTTATATGATAAATAATGATTTTTAATTATTTAATTAAAATCCCATAAGAAACCTAGTTTTACAAACTATCTATGGTGCTCCTAGATGGGTTTTGGGTTATGCCAAAATCCATTTACCCATGATATGTGGTAGATTCAGCTGACATAGGGAAGTCTTTTGATCAAATAAAACTTCTACGAAGAGAAAGATTTTCACTTTAAAAAGTAATTTTATTTGATCAAAACTTATATTTGCTTAGATCTAGGTAATTTTTAGCTAAGTGATACAATAAGAGGTTAATAACCTAGACACTATTGAGACACCTTAGACAAGTAATCAAAAAGTGAAAAAGAATAATTTGCTCAATCTCTCAATAGCAGTTGCTACCCTTAAAAGAGGAAACCACCTAAGCTGCCACATTTCAGTCTCTTTATAGAACTATTCTTCCATCTCTTTGGTGCAAATGCCATCTTGAAAATGTTCTCAGATCATGTGAAAGAAGATATAGTTCATAATTACCTTTTGGTTTAGGCCTTGCATGTCTTCTACCTAGCACTAGAGAACCACAGGGCCTAGAGAAGGTTCTAGCTGTTATCTATATAGATCACCATTAGAGGCAAGACGTATGTGCTGCTCATGATCTCAAAAATCCTTTTAATGAACCTTTACCACCGCTCATCATGTGTCTTCAGGACTAGATTTAACTCCAAATTATGATATTTGAGAGTCAAGTAATCCCTCATCAGATGATTGATTAAATTTTGTTAAATTTTGATATGTTTTACTATATGTAAATCTTTTTTAAAAAATTTATAGGGAAGTCTGACTATTTTTATATTTACTACTTTTACTACCTATTTATGTTATTTTACAAATTTTTAAAATCCAATAATTGCATGATGGTAAACTTTATCGAGATTCAAATTCCCTCACGAACTTCTTTAAACTTTAAGCTATGCCACTTTTTCTTGCCTTTTTTCGTAATGAATCCATGTTATGCCATTCAATCAAATTTAAGTTGCATATCATCGGTCGTAAGACCCATCTAAAACATTAAACATAAGAAATAAGTATACCTAATAATGAACAAAATTTTTAAAAAAAATTTAAAAATTATAATGTGTTTATAACCATTTTATACTTCGCTAGTGCAAATGCTCATCAACCTATGGAGAATATCATTGTAAGTGTTCCTGATGTTTTGCATTTATCTCACCATTTTTCTACCTATGTATCAAAATGATATGTAACACTTTATTATATATGGTAATAAAAATGAACTTAATACCAATAAAAAAAGTTGTTGATGCAAGGATTTTTTAGGTTAATGTCCGTTATGACGTATTGTTTGTTTTAGGCTGATGTGTGGACCGCCCTTAGATTTTTGCCCTTTTCTAGGATTTAAGTTAGCCCAGTGGTACCATGCTTAATAAGGACAAGGGATAGGTCCTTAGTTCGAGTCCTATGAAGCATTTTTTCTTAAGAAGATTTAAATCATAAAGATGATCCATGTAACAACCCAAAACAAATAATACCTCATACATCAGCCTTAAAGATCTTCGCACCAATAAAATTATAGCTATAACTCAAAAATTTTGTATATGCAAGTATATCTAACATAGCATTCCAATGCTTTATTGCTAGGCCATGAAAAATACCTTGCATGCATTCTACATCAATTGCTTGCTTGAGATATTTCTCATTGAGGGAATTTTTCAACTTGCAATAATGTCTTCATGCTCTAAAAAAAAAAATACTCAAACTTTTTCCCTTCAAATGTATCAAGCTGCTCAAGATCAAAATCTTCTTGTTTTTGACCAATTTGGAGGTTTTTCATCACTTTAGAGTAATCCTACATTTTTAAATTTATTACACTATATTTTTGAAATAAGAAAAAAAAGATAAAACAAAGTCAATATATAAAAAAAGCTTAACATAATAAATGCTCATCAAGTGTTCCCTATGCTTAGCTTAAACTAGCTCCTATTTATGTATGGGTGCTCCTATAGCATACCTCACACTATAACCAATCCAAAAAGTTAAATGCAACATGGTATCACCAACAGGACAAAAATATGGTCCAAGGGAATACAAATCACCAACTTTTGTGGTTTCCATGAGTTAACTTATTTAACTCTATACCTTTATATAATCCTTTACCATTACACTTATGTTGTACCTATCAAATAGGAAAAGAATTTTTTAAAGACAAATAAAGGGATAAATGAGATAGTTTTTAAGGTAGAATAATTCATCTAATGAAAAAGTCAAAATAAAATAGCAACAAAAAGTAGAACATTAATATATTTATATATAATACATGAAACAAAATTTCAACATGAAAAATATAGCATGAACATGATACGAACACTTAGGGAATAATTTTCATTTATTTTGTAAAATTTGATAAACACTTTTTTTATTATTTGTTTTTAATTTTCTATGCAAATTTTATTTTAATTTTTCTTATTATTTTTCTTTTTATTCATTTTTGAAAAACTTAAAAAAGTTTAACAAATGGAGCCTTTCATACACGTTTTATATAAGAAATGCTTTCAAAAATCCAAATAATTGTTTATCTTATATTAAAAGTTAATTGTTAAAATATATATCTCTTTCTTTCATTTTTTTTTCTTTCCCGTTAAGAGCCATCAATTTGTAATATTCATTATTAATAGAATCAACATTTATCATAACAAAATTTTAGTTTTGTGTTCATCAAAATTCAAAAAGTACTAGTAAGATTTACAAAAACTTTATTATAAAAAATTGATAATGCTAGCTTAATGTATTATATTTGTACAAGTTTTTGGTAACAATTAACTACATTTAATAATTTTGAATGTAACACATAACATGCATATTCAACAAATACAAAAATAATATAATAAATATGATTAATATAACTTGTTTAATACATATATCATATTTAAGTTTAAGACTTTGACAAATTTAACAATTTATGTTTTGTTTACATTTTCATGACTAACAAAAAACTGGATACATCATGCACATACGAATTGTTGTATCTATCGTTCACACAACTAAATAAATATGAAAAAAAATTATAGCAAAAATACTTATATATGATTAATATTGAAAATAAAAAATAAAAAAGCCACTTGAACTTAAGTGAAATGAAAAGAGTTTGATGGAATGGAATTTAGTAGAATATTTTAGTCTGAGTTATTCTAGTAGAAACTCTTTTTTGTTTTTTGGGATAAGTTTAGTGTAATCTTTATGTATACCAAAATTTTAAAAATAAAATAATATTTGCTTACATTTAATTTTGTCTAGGCCTCATAATCATTTTTTTCTAGTTGTAAATGCCAATCGAAATTTCTCAACCCTGACCCTCTTGGATGAAGTATGGTCATAACAATGCCCAATCAAAGGATTCACATGCATTAGAAGACCCAATGTGGTGGAAAAAGTTGGTATGGGGATTTAGTCAAAATAAATTGAAAATGCATCAAACCAAGGAAATTGAACTCAAAAACATAATTTTGCAAAATCAAAATTAGAGGTAAACCCTGACTCAGTTTTCCCTCCTAAATAAGATGGGGTGGTTAATTAGAACATTGAAATTAAATTGAGGCTCAATTTTAAAAGTCAAACCAAATTCAACCATAGACTAAAACAAAAATTATTTAAATTAAGACCTCAGATGAGGTCAAAAAGTGAAGTTGACAATACCTACTTGTAAAAAAGAATTCAATAGAGGGTAAGATAAAATTCAGGTCCATTGGAGTTATGGTAAGGCCTCATAAAAAAGTTAACCTAATAGTCAAAGTTAAACTCAGATATTAGATAAAAGGTTGAGTTTTAAATTTAATAAGATGGAGAACTTGGAATTCACAATTGATTGCACCATGGTGAAATTGAATAGGAAGAGAAAGGTAATATGGTGTAATTAAGTTGTCTTTTTAGAGAAATCTTTAAAAATGAATTCCTAGTTCAAAAAAACTAAGGTCACAGTGGAAGTGAAAGAATGACATAATTTGACTTTTTAAAGCCTTTGGAAAAGATGGAGCAAGTATTGGAGACATAAAAATCAATGAAGGTTTGGTTTTAAGGTCAAAATTGAAGTCAACAAAGTGAAAAATCAATTAAGGTCAAAGTTAACTCAAATATTAGATGAATGGTTGACTTTTGAATTTGAAGAGTTTGGCAATCGAGAATTTTCAATTGATTGTACTATAATGAAATTGAACATAATGAAAAGGTTAAGGTGTTGCAATTAAGTTTGGGACCAAAAAAGACATTAAAAAGAATTCCTGAGATCTTAATCAGAGTGGTCAAGGATAAGAAAATCAAAATCGATTGGTAGAATATCATAAAGGGATATTTATAAAACTAAGGAGGACATCTAATTGAAAATTTCCAAGATCAGCAAGAACCAATTAGAAAAAGAAGACAAGAGAAAGACATTTACATAGTGCACCATGGCCGAATTTGATTTGTTAGTGTAGCTTAATATTTTGTTATTATTTTTACTAAGGGATAAGAGCATCATGGACTTAAGTTAAATATTTTGTTGGCATAAAAATGTCATCTTGAATGAAAGAGTTACATGTAGGTGATGAATAAAAAACCTTGCATTATAAATAGAATAAGTTGTCATCTTTTAAACCTAGCTA
This sequence comes from Adansonia grandidieri, assembly GCA_038382065.1. Classification (NCBI taxonomy): domain Eukaryota; kingdom Viridiplantae; phylum Streptophyta; class Magnoliopsida; order Malvales; family Malvaceae; genus Adansonia; species Adansonia grandidieri. Next base: position 13,521 of record JBBYHK010295625.1, on the reverse strand, counting down.
TCTATTCTCTACAACCTTAAATTTGCTATTTTTTCTCTAAAAAAGGGGGAAAATCTATTTAAAAATTAGACAAAAAAAAGAATGGAAAATTTAATAAAATCTTGAAATTAGAAAGCTTTGTTGGTATAATTTTAGCCTATTCTTTTTTACTTTATTTAGATATGATCAATTTGTTTGCCATGTTCAAGTGTTTGCTTCCCATGTTCATGAAATTGCATTGCATGTTCATTCATTTCCATGTATTTTTCTTCTTTGAAACATGATGTCTTGATGATTTTGGTGATTAAAATGCCTTCCCTGGTCTATACTTGAATTCGGGTACCATGATTTAGTCTATGATGTTGTGCTTTCTTTGTTGTCTTGTTAACTTGGATGAGTTTATAGCATGTTTGATGAAATCAGCATGAGTTGTTGAGGCATGTTTTAGTGATTTTTCTCTTGTTGAATTCAACCATGAATAGCATATTTTCGTGATTTCTCATTTGGTTTGTCATTAGGATAAGTCAACTTGTTTGACAATATGCTTGCCTGGATGCTGGAAACTAAACCGTCGCAAGATAAGTCATAGTTGGTTCAAATAATAAGCTAACTTTGTTTTATAATATTAGTACCATTTTATGCCATAGACATGGGATACATCAAGCTTAATTATGCTTAAATTAAGGGTCAGTTGAGGCCATAATGAATTGGTTTAAAGTGTTTCTAAAATTAGTTGAGTTAGAGACTATTTGAGCTTTTTTGTGAGTTTAGTAACATTGCATTCATTGGGTTGTATAAATATGTTTGGCTACTATTTCTGGATTGTTCCAACACTGTTCAAGAGAATTCTAATGTCCCAATAATGCTTCAAAGGTGCCTTAAGAGAGGCTGAATAATGGCCAAAGGTTATGAAAGCATTTGGATGCTTCAAGTTTTTTCTTGGAGATTTTGATTTAGATATTTATGAGTTCATTACATAAGTTAAATACATTTCATTTGTGCTCAAATTAGGCTTATTAGCATGCCATTTGTGGGTGTTAATAAGGTCATTAACAAAAATGGAAACACTTAGGATAATCATGCATAGGAAATCAACCTTTACTATGTTTTTAGCTACTAACAGGAGACTTGATTAGAAAAATATTTTCACTAAACAAATGATTTTTTAAGACACTTTAGGTATTTTCACCTTAAATTAGCTTTAGTTAGCTTTCTAATGAGCTATCACACACAACTTTCCAAGTCTGTTCGATTAAGTTATGAATTTTTTACTCGTTGTTTAGAACACTTGAATTCAATGACTAGGGTATATGATGTCCCTTTTTTGGCCTACCAATTGATTTTCTTTCATGTTCATTATTTTTTAACTAAGCTTTCCAACAGTGTATTATAAGTCTAATTTAGAGTCTGTTTCTTTGCCTACATTAGGGTGCTTTATTTACAACGACCAAACCTAGTTGAAAAAATATTTTTACTCTTTACATGACATTTTGGGATAGTTACACTATTTTTAGGTGAAAAGTTATTGAGTTACCTTTCCAATGATGCATGACTCATGATTTTTATGTCCGTTTGAATGAGAAATAAATTTGGAAAACATACCAGTGTAAGCTATTCCCTGCATTTAGGAAAGGTCAAAATCCAAGATTTCTGCGTTGTCATTTTCTAAGATGTTTGAACACCTCAGAATGAGCTTTTTTCGGCATCATCAGTAGGTGTTCAGGAAGCATATATAGGTTTTCAAAGGCTAATGTCAAGACTCAAATTTTCTCCAAAAATCAATTTGAGTTCTTTTTTTAAAATTCTTTTCAATTTCAAGCTTAATATTTCCATTTTCTTAAAAATTCCAGAAAGTGCTTTGTTTTATAATAATTAATGAATTTTTAAACTAGTTCTTGATTATTTTGGTTTTTAGCCTATTTTTGAAACTTTCCAAAAAATAGATTTCCTTTCTTGTTTCCAAATTTTGTTTGGATTTCTTTACTACTCTCATGCCTAAACCATAGCTTGGATCGACACTAATTTCTAAAGAATTAGTTGGTTATTTCTAAAAACATCAGAGGTTTTCTACGAGATACATTTAGAATCGATCCTTTTTAATTCTTTTCTTTTTTTTTGTGAATTATTACTATATATGAATTATATGACACGCATATTAAAGATGAGAAATGCATTTATTGAAATCCAATTTTTGTTTCTTAATAACTTTAGGCAGTATTTGGATTAGGTCTTTTCTTAAGTTTTTTACCACTTTGGTGGAGAAGATGTCGCGACGGTGCCTAACTCAAAGATACATTTCTTAAACATCAAGCCCAAAAAATTGTTTTAATAGAAATCTATGTTTTGCCATACCTCAAGGAGCATAAGGCATTTTGAATTTATAAAATTATAGTTCATTTATCTTAAAATTCATCAAAGCATTTTAGGGGAGTATGACAAAGTACCAAAATCAAAATCTAGAAAACCCTAGATAATATATGGCTAAATAGTACCGATTTAGGGTATTGCAAGGATACTAGTTCTTTACCGTGTGTAACCAACTCTCAAACCTAATTTTACTTGGTTTTCACACAAACAATAAAATCAATCCTTTTAAGATATATTTTCAAATTTTTAAAAAGTCAATTTTAATAGATGTTCAATGACACCTAGTCTAGTAAAGTTTCCAATTTCTCAACTATTTCACAATAGTAATATGAAAAGATGGATGATAGGTTTGTTTCAATAATCAGCCCCTATCCCAAACAATTTTTATTTTCATATTCTAATATGTCAAGATTCACATCCCAAGGCATGTTATGACAAATACTAATTAATGAATATTAAAAAATCAAAAGAAATTAAAAAATAATCTAGATTTTACCACATTTCTAAAATATGAGGGTTAAATGCCCAATTGCATTGTGATGCCCTTTCAATGAGTGATTAGAAGGGTACAAGTCTAGTAATTAATTGGATCTTATGGCAAAAGATAAAAATCCCTTTTTATCTTTTACTTATATCAACATTTTTTATTTTATTATTTTTTCCTAAAAATTTTAATTTTTTTATTCTCAAACATAAATATATTTTAATAATTTTGACATAAATATAAAACTTAATGATTTTCAAGTATTATTTGACATAATATAATTTTAACAAATCTCAATTATTATTATTTAACATAAACATAAGCTTTATTATTTATCATAAATTTAATTTTAATAATTTTCAGTTATTTATTAATTTTATAAATGCCAAATAATCTAAAATTGCTATTATCATTACAATGCTTTAGCAACCGAAATATTTCTAAAGAAACAATTCTTTCAAAAGTACATGAGTACTTCTGACGAAATTTATGCTTTTTGATGAAATGCATCAAAAAAGGTTAAGATATTTATTAAAGGATTTTTAAGATTTTAATGATAGTTGAGTATTTGCAACGAAATCATTTGATGGAATTTTCTTCAATAAAAGTTTGATAAGAAGATTGTTCTTTCCTGCTAGGCTTTTTACTATGAAATTTGAATTGGTTTTCTCAGTAAATTGTATTTCAAACAATATTTTCAATGGAATTTCTGTTGAAAATTGAAATTCCAATGATGAAATTCTTGCGATCAAAATTTTTTGCATCAGTAAATTTTTGTCATTGAGACAAATTTCATCACCAATATTTTTAGTAGATTAAAACTCTACGCATCCCTTTTTTTTACTTTTTTTCTTTTTTTTTTCTCTATTCTTTCTCTATTCTCTCTTTATTTCATGTTGCTTAACCCTAATCTAATAAATCATAGCTATCTAGCCACCTACACAACCTATCTATCACTCTAGTGCAATCCGCCTCCAACTAGTATGCTTTTGTTTCTCTTTTCTGTCTTTCTTCTTTATTTTATTTTTCTTCTCTTTTGCTTAAACTAATAAACTAATGGTATCATATTCTTTACTGTGTGCAACCACCTCCTCTACCTTATTCTTAGTAAGCTCTTTTTTAGATTATTTTACAACATTTATTTTTTTATTTATTTTTATGATTTATATGTTTATTATATGATTGGAAAATTTGTGATTTATGTGTTTGTTTATGAGATTGATGTGATTTGCTATGTAAATTGAAAATTTTAGGATTTATATTTTTATTTTATAAATGTTTATTGTATGAATTTTATGTTTATTATGCAAATAAAAATTTTTATTAATATTTATTGTATTATAATATGTATATATTGTTAATTGTATAACATGTGTGTATTTTTTGCATTTATTTTGTAAATTTTTATTGTGTAATTTATGTGTCTACTAAGTAAATGAAAATTTTTATTAATATAATATGTATATTGTGTTTACTGCATTATTAAGTTATTAATAGCTTAGTTAGGCTAAGAAAATAGATGTAAAAAAATCTTCGATGTATAATTGATTAGACAAAAATGAATATATTACTCATGACTTTTTTAATAGAATTGATGAATTCCTATTTTTTGTAATATAATATGATATGTTACTGTAAGTTTATTTGTTTTGTACGTGGTTGTATCTATATATGCCTTGTCTATTTACTAATAAAAAAACCACATGATGCAATATAGTCTACTTTCAGAGTAGCAAATAAGCATCATGGACTATCCAATGAGCCTTTTACCCTACGCATGTCACCTCAGTAGGCTTTCTCAAGATCGGCCATCTCTAGTTATATGGCGACTTAAGCAGCTCATTTGAACTTTTCCCTACTCCACTCTATTAGATATTGACCAAATTTATTTCCTTGGTGTTAATGAACTAGAGATGGAGATACTTGTATCATATCTTTTAGGTACCCACTACTCTACTCAAATGAGTAAACGAGATAAAGGTTAGATAAAGGATTGCAAACACTAAATAATATGACAAGTTTTGCATGTTAGTTTTACAAAACATGCTTTATTTTCTTTTACTTTAATGAAGAGTTTTGTTAATCAAACCACACTTCAACAAACCATAACCTACTTAGAAACAGGTCCCTTTGAGGCAAAAAAATTTTACATTATAGGAGAATGAGGTCTTAGAGGCATTTTTACATTGTTTTTGCAGTGCTTATAACCACCAATTAAAAACTAGGTGAAAACACTGCAAAAAATCCATAAAAAACTACATTAGGAATTTTAATGGCATTTTTAATAAAAAATACTGCTAACTTGGAGGCGGTTAATACTTTTACAATGGTGTTTATAAATGACGTTAAAGGTTTAAAGAGAAAAAAGTCATTAGCAACGTCTTTGATATAAACGCCACTAAGTATTCAAAATTAGTGGCGTTTGTAAGCTAAAAACACCACTAAACATTCATAATTACCAACGTTTAATTCCTACAAACACTGTAAATTTTGAATATTTAATGGCATTTATTAATGGCAAATGTCATTAAATATTCATAATTAGCGGCATTTTTAGCCTACAGATGCTGCTAAATGTGGTCTTTGAATAATTATAATCATCATTTTGATAGTGGCATTTTGTTTATAAAATGACGCAAAATTGCTAAAATTTTTGAAGGATTTTGCTACCTTTATATTAATATCATATTTTTTAAATTTTTTGTATAATTCTTATAAAATAATCTAAAAACAGAAAAAATAGTAACAAAATAATGTCAAATTATATAAAAACATAAAATTTATATTATACAAATATCCTTATACAATAATTTTGTCCTAATATACTGAAAACAAATGTGCTTAAAACATAAAACACTATAAAAGTTAAAATCACCATAAAGCTAAGGTAGAATCAGTAGAAATTTATTTTCCATAACATGATTGTTATTATTTGATTAACCTGGATACACAGAATATAGACGAGATTAACATTTATAAGTAATATATATCATTAAGTTAAATAAATAAAATATTTAAAATTAAGATATTATATTACCTAAGATGGTAGATCTTGTAAGAACTTTTGCTACATGAAATTCATTAACAAGTCAAACTTCGATTGGAGTTGCTCATATCTTCTTCTTTCTTCTTCTCATGCTTCCTATATACTAGCTATCCATGCTTGTCTCACTGCTTCTGCTTCTTTAAAATGCTCTTGCATAATTCTCATCTCATTTCTCAACATTTGAACTTTCCATGTAGAGTGAGTTTGCAAACAACTATATCGTTGAGGGATAGCATCATGGTAGGAGAACAGTGTTGGACCAGTTTTGGCACTTCAAACCCATCTAAATCTTTCTTTTCCATCAACATCAGTGAATATCTCATTTCTCACATCAACCATATTCATTAAGCTATCGATAGTGTGGTAGCTTGATACAACCATTTTTTTCTTTTTTTTTTCCTATAGAACCATTAAGTTAATATTATGGTTTACCAAATCTATTTCTAAATTAAAAAATATTATATTTATTTTAACATACCACAATCTGTTGCGTCTCAACATTCAAATATGAGCTGTCTTTCTTTGTGTGAGTTAACTTGAATAGTTCAACTCATCTTATTTTTTCGCCTTGCACCACTTCCTATAAAATGACATTTAATACAATATTTATATTAAAATATTATAAATAAAAATATTTTTTTGATTAAATATGAAAAATGTACTTTCTCATGTGCTTTTCTAGCAAAGCTTTTTTAATCACTTTTGTGACTATTTTTGCTGCTTGTTGCTAGAAAGTCCTATTTGTTCCCTTTTTTGTACATTACTCAAATGCATAAATAATTATATATGTTCCAAAAAATTGTATTATAAAAATACAAAAAGCATTTTTATATTTCTCCTTTTGTTCAAATACCAAAAGTCAATAAGTTTCTCATAGTACCAACTAACCATACCACATGGTATGTTTCATTTTGTAATAGCAATATTAGTATTTTGATTGAAGTATTTCTTCTTTAATTTGTGCTTAAAATCCTTCCATTTTTTCCTAGTGACTTTAGAACATACAATCATGGAATATCCAAAGCAAATCGTTGCTGAAATGAAAAAGTTTACAAAGTTAGTTTCGATTAAAAAAATGAAATACTCGAGGTAATGCATCTAAAATAATGTCAAAGAATTTAAATTGATACCTTAACAAATTCAAAACCTTAAGCTTGTCACTTTTTGGCACTTCATGCCATGATTCATAATGGATTGGCACCTCTCAACCATTTCGAGTAATCATGCCCAGAAGGTTAGCCAATACCTATGCTTTCGGACCAATTGGCTAGTTATTCACTGTTTTTAGAGAAAATAATGAGTTTATTAGGAGGTAGCTCCCATAACTCTTTTAAAGTAGTGTGATATCGAGTTGTATGTTGCCCAGTATTATCAACCATAATAAAAAGTTAAATAAAATTAAAAACTGCTTAAACAATTAACATAAGCAAGAACTTATATGGCATTTCATAATGCCTACATTTAAATTAGTATAAACTACATTCTATGTAGTTGCATTTCCTAAAGGCATATCGAGCATTGTCGAAAAAGATGCAACCAAAATGTCAATAAGCTCTAGTTTTGAACCGGTGTGAACAATATTCAAACCTTTCAATCTTCTCCTCAGCATATTATCTGCAATAATTTTAAACTAGTAACATTAGTATTACTCATAACAAAATGCAGTATCTATTATATAGTAAAATGCCAAAAATACAAAGTATATATATAATAAATCAATCGTGATATAATAATCTGACTCAATTCACTTTATTCATCAAGATTCATAAATGTTCATCAACATCTTCATGAACCCATTGAACTTTTGTACTAGTACTATGGATATTCCCATCCAAGTTTTAATTGGCGAAAGGCAAACATTCAACATTTTGTTCGACATTATCTCGACATGCATTACCTATATCAAACAAATCTCCAGGTATATTATGAAGTACAACATACCAATCTTTATTATTCAAATATTTATAGTAAAAGATTTGTTTTACTTGAGATAAAAAAACATATAGCTAGTCAATCAATTGTTGTCTAGTGTTAATTAAACGAGAGTTGACCATTGTAAATCCAAACCAATAATAGTATAAATTAGGAAAAAAAAAGATGCTACACTTGTTGTGTTATTTTTGGAAGTACTCATATCCAAATCAGAGAAATTTTCATGATGCTAAATTCATTTGTTATCTAATGAAAATTATTATCATTATCATGATCATTTATCATCATTATCATCATCATTTATCATCATTATCATCATCATCAATTATCAACATCATCATCATCATCATCATCATTATTATTTTAGCTCAAATTAGATAGTGGTATCTATTAAACAAAATTATCAAATTACAGTAATAAAAAATAATTAACAAACTCAAGCACACAATGATCAATAAAATAACAACATTGTCCTAAATCTAAATATATAAGCTAGGGTTATCTTTAATAAATTGTGGAGCAACAAGATAAGATAACTCGTTTATCACATTTTATCAAATGAAGCATCTACATATTATCATATGATATGCTTTTGAATATCTTTCAACCATGACCTACAAAACAAGAAGAAATAACCATATACCACTTTTTTGGAAATACCCAGCTAATTCTTTTCCTTATAAGCTACATACATGGATTGACGAAAAGGATTAATCAGCAAATAAAATAACAACCCAATAGATTAAAGTTTGAAAATTGATCATATTTTTTTAATTTACTGGACAAATCTCAAAAGTAGAAATTAGAAACAGAAAAAATTGTGTTTAGGGAAAAAAAGTAGAAAATAAACATTTTAGATCCAATAAAAGAAATGATAGAGATCTAAAAGAAATAAAGTAATACATATAGGTTTTTAATGCATTAAATCTATAGATCAATTGCCTAATACTCAAGATTGATAGGCTTTTCATTTCACTTTACTATTTTTCCTATCTAAAGAAAAAAAATAAGAAAGAGCTATGAATTATCATGACATTAGGCAACAGAAATTGATTCAGATCGGAGCAGAGATTAGATGCTAGAAATGAACCTAGCTAAAGCTTATAACAAAAATTTCCTTCATGGTTGTTTCTTTGTAACTTGTAAGTAAATACCTAGGGTTTGTTCAAAAAAGATGCAAGTCTGACAAGTGTTGAGGAAAATGAACAAAAAAATGAAATCAGCTCTTAGGTAGGGGAGGAGGATAGGCTAATCAAAAAGACAAAGAAACTATTATTGATGGAGCTGAATACTGATTCAGCAGGTGGAGTGTTAAATAGCTATTCAGCCTTTGCCTGTAATAATCCTTGAAATGGAATAAGCCATTCCATGTGTAATTTTGAACCAAACAAGTGTTTCATTGTAACCCATTGTATAAGCCTTGAATTGAATGGAGATTCAACTAAACCAAACATAGCCTAATTGTTGCTTTTTGATTAAGGATTGTAGAATCTGATTGGCCGATGAATTTGTAGACACTCATTCTGTTCGGTCTTAATTTTGATTATAATTTAAATTTAAACCTTAGTTTCAGCTTTAATTAGTTTTAATTCTAATTTTAAAATATTTGAAAAAAAAAAGGAAAACTCAAAAAATAAAAATATTAAAAAGTTGAAATTTCAAAAAAAAAAATCGTAGGCTTTTAGGGTACATTTCTTATTTTAATGTTTTGGTAAGCTTTGGTTACAATCGGTTAAACAGATTGCAATATTTTTTTGACTTTTTTTTACATATATTATTATATAAAAATATATAAAATTATTAGAGTTACATAAATATATTACAAATTACATGAATCTTTATAATTGACAAAAAGTCAAAATTATCGTTAAATATTATAGTTATATAAATTATATTATTTGTAATATAACTTATTATTACATATTTTTATTATAATTACACATATATATTATTTATATATATAAATTATGATAAAAGATAATAAAAGTTGTAATACACAAATTTATTATATTTACATAAAAATTTTGTAAGTTACAAAATATATTACAATTATGTAATAGAAAATAGTATTGCATAAAACATATGATTATATAAATTATATTATCTATTACATAAGTAAATCATCATAGGTAATATAAATAAATATTATACTTTTTTTACAATTACTCATATACATTATTTACGTACAGAAATTATGATAAAAGATAATAAAGGTTGTAATAAATAAATTTATTATATTTACATAAAAATTTTGTAAGCTACATAAATATATTACCAATAGGTAATAGGAAGTACTATTACAGAAAATATTATAGGTATATAAATTATATTATCTATAATATATATTTATTACCACAAGTAACATAAATAAGTAATAAATATTTTTTTCTTACAATTACATATATACATTGTATATTACATAAAAGATAATAAAAGTTGTAAAATCTAAATTTAGTATATTTACATAAAATTTTGTAAGTTACATAAACATATTAGCGAATGTAATAGTAGTAATAAATAAAATATAATAATTACATAAATTATATTATCTATAGCATAAGTTTATTATAATATTTAATAAAAATATGTGTTACATATTTGTTATTACATTTACACACACACACATATATATATCGTATATATATATATTTATAGGTAATGTATTTGTGAAAAAAAAATATTTGAAGGTAATATTTGTATGTAACAAATTATATATAAATATTACCGAATTATATACAAATATTACAGTTTTACATAAAAATATTAACATAGCTGTAATTTATCTATGCAAAATAAAATATTTATAGGTAATGTATTTATGCAAAAAATATTTGAAGGTAATATTTATATGTAATAAATAATATACAAATATTACCGAATTATATACAAATATTACAGTTTTACATAAAAATATTAACGTGGCTGTAATTTATTTATGCAAAATATTCTTCGAAGAAAATTAACAATAATTTTCTCAAAATTAATTTTTATTTTTGTTAAATATATTATATATGTAGGAAATTAATTTTCTAAGTGAAAAAAATTCATATTTTTTTATTTTAATAATTTATTTGGGTATATTACTAATAATTATATGATATTAAAAAATAATTTTATAATAAAATATATACTTTTTATTAGTTAGTAAGAATTACAACTAAAGATTGGAAAAATTACACATAACATTAGAGTGAAGATAATGTTTGAATGTAATATATGTCATGAGGAATGTATGTTTGTAAAGGATCTTTAAAGATAATATTTGTATGTAATTTGTTAATACAAATATCATCGGATTACATAAAAATATTATAGTAACATTACCAAATATGTAATTTATATACGTAAAATATTCTCTTAAGAAAATTAATTATAATTTTCTCAAATTATTTTTTATTTTTATTAAATATTATTTATATAGGAAATTAATTTTTGTAGTAATTTTGGAAGTGAAAAAGAATTATATTTTTTTAGTTTAATACTTTATTTGAGTATACCAGTAATAATAATATTATATTAAAAAATTAATTTTATGATAAAATTTATATTTTTTATTAGTTGGTAAGGAATCTTTGAAGATATTGTTTATATATAATTTGCTATATAAAAAAATTATCAGATTACATATAAACATTACAAGTTTTATATAAAAAAAATTATCAAATTTATAATGATTATGTAAAATATTCTTTTAAGAAAATTAATTATAATTTTCTCAAAATAATTTTTTATTTTTATTAAATATATTATATATGTAGGAAATTAATTTTTTTTAGTGATTTTTGAAGTGAAAAATTTTTTTATATGTTTTTTTTTTAAATAATTTATTTAGGTATAATAAAAATAATTAGATTATATTAATAAAAAATTAAGTTTATGATAAAATATATATTTTCTATAAGTTAGTAAAAATTACAATTAAAATTATGATAATAAACATAAATATTACAATTTACACAATGTTTATATGTAATTTTTGTTATATTGATGCATTTGTGTAAAAAATCTTCGGTGGTAATATTTGTATATAATTTATTACATATAACATCATCAGATTACATAGAAACATTAATTTTTTTCAACAATTACATGTAAAGAACTTGAATTCTTAGTGCAAACTAAAGTAGAGGACATATGGATCATTAGAATATTTTCGTGCAAACAAAAGATTGCAGTTGGTATTACACACATCATAATGGTGAGAAATTTTTTTATGCAATATCGAAACATTGTTCAAAGATTCCTAAGGCTACATTGCCTCAGTTATGTAATCTATTATTAATCTATACAAGAAAAAAGCACAACACCTTAATAAATTTGGCATTTTCTAATGATTTACCACAAGAATATTGCTCTTCATAAAAGAAATCCTAAATCCTAGGTGATTAAATAATAAGACCTTGAGGAGAAGCAACAGCTGGAGCCTTAAGCTCAGGTTTCTCAATAATGGCCTAAGTCGTAAGCATACCTGCATCTGAAGATGTATTTTGCAGTGCATATCTCGCACTTTTGCTGGGTTAATAACTCTAGCCTCCAGTAAGTTTTCATACTTCTCTATCATGGCATTGTAACCGATCTCTCACTCATTACTCTTCACTTTCTCAGGCACCACATCACCTTCCACTCTGGCATCTTTGGCCTATAAATGTGGGTCGTGCAACTAGAGCCTGCACGGAAACATAACTAATCAGTATAGTTTTAAAAATTGATCTGGTTCGCATTGATTGCGAGTTCACATTTATGACATCTCCTTATGTAGTCCTCCAAATAAAATGGAGTTTCCAAGATAGTCGAACCAAATTCCATCCTCATTTAGACAGCAAATCATCAACGAGTTTACCTTCTGCACAATGTCGGCTCCTGGGCGCTCCTCCACATCTTCAAGTTTCTCCTTAATTGCAAGAACACAAGTTGAGAGATGAACTAATGCACTGCAACCACCAAGCACAATTCTTTCCTCTACAGTAGCAAATGTAGCATACTTGGCATTTTCAATATACAGCTTGCGATTTCAAGTTCAGTCGCTGTTGCAACGCTCACTTTAATGACAACGACACCACCGGATAGTTTGGTAATACTTTCGGCCAATTTTTCCAAGACATAGACATCTCAGCTAGCTCTTTTTTTAATTGTGCCACCCTAGCTCGTATCTCATCCTTTAAAGCAGCCTTAGGAATTAGTTGAGTTGAATCCTTGGTAATGAACACTTTCCTGGCTATACCAAGCTGCTCGACTGAGGTGTTCTCGACTAACAAACCCAAATCACTAGCATGGAACTTGGCACCCATAATTTAGACATCGAAACAAACACCAAAAGACATAATGTAATGTTTCAATAATTTAAAAAAGAATCGACAATAATTTACATACTAGTTAGAACGGTAATATTTTGAAGGAGAGCTTTTCTCCTTTCACTAAAACCAAGAGCTTTAATAGCCGCAACATTAAGGATGCCTTTTATAGCTGAAATCTTTTGTCAATTATTAATTTTGTTGTAAGTACCATATTATAAAACATTGGAGCAGTAATATAATGTGGCACTAGCCATTGTAATAAATAGTTTTAAAAAATTATATCTTAATGGCGACTACATTAGAACATTCTTCTTCTGCTTTATCAATCCTTGGGCATCTTAATAGTTGATATAGTAAAAATGTAGAGTCGTTTTCCTTTAGAGCATGCAAATTTAGAAAACTGGGACCAAAGTTCACAT
>JBBYHK010295514.1:0-27054 GCA_038382065.1 Adansonia grandidieri | reverse complement strand
ATAATTACAGTCTTTTATTAATAATTTTAATAATTACTATTTTTTGTTTTGAATTATTTTTTCTAATTTTACTCTTTTTAAATAATTATCAAATTATTTTTTTTAATTTTACTATTTCTTTTTTAAAATTATTTTTTTAATTTCACTTTCTATAATAATTATCAATATATTTTTTCTAAAATTCTTCCGTTAGAGAAATACGGACTAATTATCAATTTATTTTTTGAAATTTTACTTTATTTTTTGAAATTATTTTTTTTAATTTCACTTTTTTATAATAATTATCAATTTTTTTTTCTGAATTTTTTTTAAGTAGTTGGATGAAAATAACCTTATAAATTTAAAAAATACCCTTTGAAATTTTACTATTTTCTTTTTTGTAATTATTTTTTTTAATTTTACTATTTTATAATAATTATCAATCTATTTTTTTTTTCTGAAATTGTTTCTTTAATAGTTGGACGAAATTACTTTTACAAAATGCTACTTGAGTCCCGAGACTAAAAAATAATAGTAAGTTATAGATATATATATATATACATATATATATATATATATATATATATATATATATATGCAGACACAACACACACACACAAAAGGTACGACAGACTTATAGGCAAGGCCCAAAAGCTGGTGGAGATTTGATTTTGAGGCCCAAGGGAACTCCATGGTTTAACCGATCAAGTTGTTTTTTTTTTTTTTACAAGTACTAACTATTTGTCAAGTTTTGCAACTCACTTTCACCCGAAGGAAAAATGAAAAATACTCTGGTTAGAGTTGAGAAAATAATGGAGAAAATGTAAAATTGTTTTGAATTATAGTATTCGGTTTCATTATTATTTAATTTTATTTGAGATTGATTTGGATAATAGTTAAGCTTATTCAGCTTGGTACAGTTTTCGATTCATAGATTAAAAATCACAATTATTCGAATTGAAATTTATTTTTAAATTAATTTTTATTTTCATAATAAAAAATAAAATATTTTATTTTAAATTAGTGAAAAAATAAAAGCACTATAGAAAAAGATGATTGTTAAAAATTTTAAAAATGATAAACTGAATCAATCAAAACCTATTCAATTTCGGTTGTTTGATTAAAGATGTCATTTGATTGTATTTCAATTTTTAAAAATTAAAATATTGCATATTGACAGAAATTTGTTTTTTGTTTCAAAACTGAGCCATTATTACCTAACTTCACTAATTATATTGTTAAATTCTTAATTCATCACATCTTTGAGTCAAATTTAATTTATAAAAGAATCTCAACCCTTTTTTTTTCTTTTAAATAGGGAAGTTGGGGAGAAACTTATCACATTTGAAAACATTCCTTGAATAAAATTAATGTCCTTATCAGTGGAATTTAAAAAAAAAAAAAACAATTTTAGTGATAAAAAGTTTAATTATTACACCAAGAAAATAAAAAATTACAAAAGATTTGGTATTTTTTTTATGGGTTAAAATTTTTACCAGATTTGTGAAAGATTTGGTCGTTGAAATAAGTTGGGGTATGGAGAAAGGTGAGAAAGGTCAAGCCATGCACATGTTTCCTAACCTAACGGACTATGGGTTCACAGCAATCTTAGGTCAGGTGCCTGATAGCCGAGGCTTAAAAAATAAAATAAAATAAAATAAAATCGATTTAATTTTATATTTTAATTAAATTAATTTAATTGATTAAATCGGGTGATTCAATGTTTTTTTAATATATTCAAATGCTAATAAGTTTAATATTAAATAAATATTAAATATATATAATAATTAATAAAATTGTATTTAATTTAATGATATTATCTTTAATATAAAATTAAGATATTAAATGTTTAAATATCATTAATTTTAAATAAATTTAAAAAAATAAAAAGTATAAGTTTTTTTTTATTTTTTTTGCTTTTTTCACTTGTTGAGCTAATTTTATAAATGTTTAATAAATGATTCTAACATATGTATTTGATTAGATTACTAATTGATTTTTAATTGAAACAATTCAAATAACCAATCCGATTCGATTCTTAACAATGCCGGTGGCACTTATAGCCCTTGAAAAATTAAAATCAAAATCCAATTACGTGAGATGAGATGAACGTTAATGCCCCAAACTTCAGCTCATTTTTATTACTAGCACCAGCATTTCATAAATTTATGATGGAGTTAGAGATAGGGTTAGCATAATCTGGATGAACAATCTTGAAATTAAAATAGTGAATTAACTATGCATGGCTCGCACTAAAAATTTCGATTTACGTTACATCAACTTATTTCTTGGATTTCAATTGATCAATTTGCTTTGTTGCATTTATGATTTTCTAAATAAGTTTCAATGGCTAACAAGCTTAAACCCAGATCCGAACTAATAAAAAAAATTAAAAATAGAACAGATATTTGATAATTTATTTGTTATATATAAAAAATCGACCCACTATATATAAAAAATGACTCTATTATTATTATTATTATTATTATTTCATGTTAGAATCTTGAACCCTGAGATCTGCTGATTCTATATAGCAGGGATACAAACTATTGTTCCTTTGAAATCCATGTCTATAGCATACCAAGTATATTTAGCTATACACTTCTATTTTAGTACTTCAATCGGCTAAGTCCACATGTCTATAATCGAACTTTTATAAATCAACCTATGCATGCATGTCTTTTTTTTGTTTTCTCAGTCAATATAAAATATATTGTAAAACATATAGATATAAACAACGATGAATCCAATCGACTAGATAGCATCCCACCCATTACCCATAATCTTAAACCAAGCACAGAAGCATATCATCTCTATCAAAGTCCATCTTTGCTAAAGACTCTGCAAACATATAAGTTCCCTTACCACATGAACAAAATCCACCTGATCAATTTCCTGAATGTTATGATCAGCCTCGTTGAAAATTCTCCACCCTATCCATGGCTTCTTTGAACCCCATATTGTGACTAAAATCTCCTCTATATTAACAGCCGGACTTTATTCCCGTTTAAAATTATCACCCGCTCTCATTCTCGGACAGATCTCGACCCCTTTATCAGAACTTTCTCCTTTATAGCACTTGAAATGCCCTTTATATTCCAAGAGAGCAGTAAGATCCAAGATTAAAGTGGGGAAAATCACCCCCCACCCTCTTAGTCACCCCAATTGGGGGTTTCACCCTACCGCCCCTTCTATATTTACTGGAGGGGAGGGGGAGAAAATATCTTTTTGCCCTATCCAAAATTTTTTATTTTATTTAATTTTTAATTATATTAATTTATTTTTAATATAAAAATATTTTAGTAATTCTAATTGTTATTTAATATAAATTTTATTTTTTAATATGTATATAATTTTATTTATATTTTATTATTTAATATAAATATAATTTTAATTATTTATTATGTATAGATATATATTAATCTAATATCTTTAATTATTAGTTTCTATTGTTATCTTATCGTCACTATATTTGAATTCAAACATATATTCTATTACTGATTTTAATTCTATGATTACCGTAACTAATCTGATTGCCCTTTTTCGTTTTAATTTTACTGTTCATCTAAATAAAATCTAAATCTAAAACAAAAACATTCATATCTCCACCTCTGTACCCATATTATCATTTAATAATATTTCAAAGCACGATCCCTTAAATAATACCATCGTAGAATCACAAACCCAACATCTAGTGTTTTTTTAATTAGGCTTATGTATATATATTAAAAAAAACTTTAATAATAATTGAAAAACCAAGTAAAGTCTTATTTTTTTATTTCAATAAATTAAATGCTCAAATATTTATTTCTTTCTAATGAAGTCCTCATTTTAATGGATGCTGGCATAAAGCAAAAAACCATTAATGATCAACTAAGATGGAATTAAAATGAGCACGTGTAAAGTCTTTTTTTTTTTTTAATTTTTCTTTTCCATTTTCTATCGCAGTTAAACTTTACATGTGCTAAACCCTTTCTAACCGAAAAACCATATCAAATCTCATCCCTGTAACAAAATTTCCCTTTTAATGCATTTCTAATTCTAATAAAGATAAAAAGCTTATGAAAATTCTTTCGTTTATATTTTACATGCTTATTGTACGTAAAAAAAAAAAATTTGATCAAACATAAATTATCATATGTAAATTAAAATTTGACACGGAATTTATGTGTGTATCTTAAAATAACAAATTTTTTTTCTTCTTCAAAAATCTTGATAGTTTGTGAATGATAAAAAACAATCGAAAATGAAAGACATAAAACTCGAAAATAAATAATAATTCACACTAATTTATATGGAAAGCAAAATAAGATCGACATAGCTTAATCCATGACATTCACACAATTAAAAGCTATGTTATACATTCAACCAACACAACCAATAGAAAACAAAAATAAAGTTTCATCAAAATAAAATTCCAAAGACCAATAACTTTCCTTCGTCTCTTTCCAGAGCCTTCAAAAATTTTTTTTTCTCGAGTGCGAAAACTGAAGTAGATTTTGAGAACCTTTATACCCATGTTCCTACCCACTTGGACGACGAAGGATCGGCTGGTTACCTCACCTTTATAGCCATGTTCATTACCCTTTCACCTTATCTACGCCAAGATTGAGAAACTGGGGTAAGGTTTCTAGATCTAGCATCATGATGCCTAGGTCTACTTTTGATTTTGGTTCCATCGTTATTAAATGAATTCTCACATCTTCTTCTTTTCTCACATTAAATGCAGATTATGCTCAACTGCTCCAATTGTCTATTTAAAGTAACGTTGCTCTTGCTAATTGAATTAGTACTTAATTGGCATGATGTTAATAAGGTTGCAGATTCAAAAAGATTTTAAGTGTATAGCATCTTTCTTAAATTAGTTAATTCAATAAAGATTAGAAAAGATTATCAGAAATATAAAAAAATAATGTTACTCTTAATATAATTTGTAATTCGATTTTGAGTGAAATAATCATTCAAAAGTTACTAATCATTCCATACATATTTTGAAAATCCATCCTTAGTATAAGTAAAGGATGTTTTGGAATGTATAAGAAATAAACAAAGATTATCTTATTGCTTCAAAAGGATTTTTTTTTTTTTTTTTTTCATTCATGGGCGAATTAAACAAGACACTACAACTTTTAAAAGAAAGAGGGAAAAAAAAAAAAAAAAAAAACACTCCAACTCAAACTTAAATTCTTGACTTGAATCATTTGATTGAAGTCCCAAGTGACTGCTTGCGGTAGAATAAAACAACAGATTTTTTAAGTAATTGAGTGGCTGCAAAACAAAGCTTGACGGCCCATCCGTGGATCATGCGGTGCAATTAGGCCAAGTTGCATGGGAAGGAGGTCTGGTTTTAAGCACAGGACTGTACTCAAAGAAATTAGTTGGCCTAAGCCCAAATCCACTGCCCAATGTTGGCATTACTGGAAAATCCTCTTGGCAAGGTACATGGTGAAACCCCATTGTGTACCACAACACAATGTCCTTATTCTCAATTTCCCTATTCCTATTACTCCGAACTCCTCCTGAGCCATCATCCCCTCGGCTCTGATCAGCATATAGCCCTCCAGCCCATTTCTCAGAGTCGTTATAAGGAGTCACCCACACGTTATAATTTGTGAAGGGAGCTCGGATTTGTGGGTAATCATCGGCTGCTAAAAGTGGCCCTGCTGGCTGATCCCGGAAGCAAACGATACCCGACTTTGTTTCCAGGCTTAGTTCTCGCGTTTAGGGTTTCACCACTACAACCTCTGGCTACACTCGAGCCAAGTTTAACTCTTGCGTCAGCTTTGGTTTTAGCTGTTTCATGTTCAACCGTCCAATAACTTTTTCTTGCTATGTTCTTGTCTGCGAGTCATTGGGTGACCAAACTGGTTTTGACAGAGGAATTTGCATCACCATCAATATCAAGATCAAGATGGAAGGTTACGAAGTGATCATGGTGTATACCAATAATATTTTCTGCTATTAATGTACCATAGACTTCCTCTTTTATTTGATCAGTGTGGGTCTATGGTACAGCCTTCACTTCTAAATCTCTAGTTAGCCCAACTTATTGAAGACAGAAATTTGAAAAATTTAAGTCAATTCTGTTATTACATGTGCATGGACCAATCATAGATTTTTTTCTTTTTTGTATTTTTTTATATTTAATAAGTAAATGTTTATTGAGAATAGTCAGCACTAGTTAAGCATTGATTTTTGAAAAAAGTTTTTAAAATAATAAAAATAAGAATAATAAAATTATTTTATCAAAAGATAATTTTTAAATTTTAAAAATTTTATTTTTTTAATTTTTTATTTATGTTACCAATTAAATTATAATTTTTACGGTAAAAATTAAAATTTTTTTTACTTGACATTATATTTATAATGAAATATAATTTTTTATCTTAAAAATTATCCCAATAATAATGTTGAATAAAAAAAATCTCTTAAAACTATAGAAGGAAGAAGGTGATCAATTTATTATATTATGTTATTATATTATATACCCAAAAATTATTTTTTATGCTACGTACCCCAAATTTAATGGATCCACTTGGCTTGAATTCTCTGTCAAGGATATAATCATAATTGCCAACAGCTACAACTATCCTCACGGCCAGGCTAGTCTCTGGTCTAGCCACTCTCATCTGAAAAAACAAAAAATAGAAAAAAAAACTCATACAACGAATCATTCTGACCACTTTCTCAGATCAAATCATAGCTTGGATTAATAGTAAATTAAAAAAAGAACAAATTAACTACATCTAGATCTGGAATCTCTGCTTCAGTGTGTCTCCACATTATGTCCCTTGAATGTCTCTCAAAGGTACACATGGCATCGTCCATTTTGATAGGCTTCCCATCTCGGCCTAAATACAACCATCGACGAAAACTTCGTTGACGGGGCAATCGTTGAGTGACTCTAATGACACTCCTGAGATACCGAACCTAAATTCGCCACAATCCAATACTGTTACATGGTACCAATCTTGGGTTGGGTCTTGATAAGGACCGAAGACTTCAGATATGTAGCGTCCGTACATTACTTTACGATATTTTCTCTTATCTGGATCGTAGATGGAAGCTAGCGAAATAACTGCCCCGGCTCGAGCATCAAAACCTAGGTGGAACCTCCAATTGCTCCATCCGTTCATCATCAAATCGAAACTTTTTTTTTTTTTAATTTTTAATTGTTACCTGTAGATTGGGTTTAGAGGTATTTGTGAGTAAGGCCCTATCACAAAAAATTTTAAAATTTTTTAAATTTATTTTCGATTCGATTCATTTATATTATTTATTAATAATTAATAAAATATAAAAAAAATATTTTTATATCATTATTTATATATTTTATGATTAAATTTAAATAAAAATATTTTTAATTATTAAATATTATTTTAACTCAAGTCAACCCGAATTGATAAGTCGAGTCAAGTATGTACTCTAATCCATGGATAAGTTTAATTATACTCATGCATGGTTGCGAGTGAAGAATTTCTTAGCTAGAAACAGATGAAAATATTATCCTTCAGTTATCTAAAAAATCTATATCAACTAATACCAATAATTGATTATGTATATATAAAACAACACTACATGTTGTTTATTGGTGCTTGAAAATAAATTTTAATTATTTATTGTAACCTTTTTTTTTAAGAATGAAAAGTACTAGCAATCAAAAAAAAAAAAGCATGTGGACTTGCATATGAAAAGCAAGAAGAAAAACTAACATTTAATATTTTTAGATAAAAATATTTTTTAAATAATAAAATAATTGAGGATTATATTTGATTTTGGATAGCTAAAATTTTTTGTATCCGGTTTTAGTCCAACTCGACTTATGAAGTGCTCTAACCACCTCGCATCGAGAAAAAAGAAAATGGTCTTACATACTAATATAAGAACAGTTTCTTTCAGATTAATTAAAAAGTAAATTAATTAGGACTAATCTTAATCATGCTCTTCACATAGGAACATTTTTCATCATGCAATAGTTTTTACCACTAGCGTTTAGATTTTAGATCAAAATGAAAAACTTCCTTGTTTTTGGCCTAATTACATAGTAGTCATGATTTGAAAAATTATTTTCGAATCATAAAATATTTTTCATGAATTTTCCAATATTTTTCAATGAAAGGATATAAAATTACTTTTCGGTGTCTCATTTGCCCTTAGATCATTACTAAGAGAGAGATGATTTTTCAAATTGAGGCTGTTTGGAATCCTTAGAGTCAACAATTTGCTTTTTTTTGGACCATTTCGGGTTATCAAATGATGTTTATGAATTTTTAAAATATTTTTTGTAAAATGCTCATGAAATTTTTTTTTCGAAAGTGTATCATTTGTGATCTAATAATTCTATATGAGTTGAGAATGATTTTTCAAAATTTGCACACATTTTCCCTTGCATGTGCTGTCAGTGTTGCACTAACCACATCTTCAAAAATTATTTCCACTAGGAAGGCAAACTTTCAGGATTTTTGGATATTTTTACATTAAACCTTATCGAGTCACCTTTCTAATGGTACCTTGTTTGACTCCTAGAACCTTTGAATTTGTTTGAAATAAAATTGAAAAAAGGTACAACGATGTTATCCTTTACTTTCAGCATTAGTGAAAGTTATAACCTATTTGATCAAAAATCAGTAAAAAATTGTCACCTTATCAAGAAATTGTCGACTTTTATCAATTTAAGTCTTTCAACTTCATTTTTTCAAAAATTACCAAAATTTTCATCTATGCATACTCCAACCCTATATTTCAAAAAAAAAAAAACATCAAAACTCAAAATTTTTTCCTATCAATTCCAAAGTTTTGCAAATTTCAAACTCGGTTTTCACACCTCAATTAATTAATGGATCCAAACATATATCAAAATTATCAACTTGGTTGTTTCTAGATAGCTGATGATAATTACAAGATACATTTCGATCGTTCTTCCCCTTTCCCTTCTATTGTTTCATCCGATTTATTTTATGTTATATTATCTCACTTTATTGTCTTACTAACATGGTCAACTTGCAACCATATTTTCAAAATCTTTTCTTCAAAAAATAAAGCAATGTTCTATGTTAGTATCTCACCCGTGCTTGATACGAAAGATTCGATTTTCAAAAATTAAATCTGGAGAATATCTTAGTGAAAATTCCCCACTTCTCCAGGGCCAATACATGATTTGAATTTTATCTAAAACCCATATTTTTTTATACAAATTCATATATTAAAAAAGGATTATAATAAAATAATGACAAGTCAAAACCAAGAAAACTGAAACCAACTTACGAGGAGGTTCTATCTCTTTGCACATAAACAACTCCCGAACTCAACCATCGAATCTTCGGACCATGCAATCCTTGGAATCGATGTTTTGAGTTTCATAACTCGGAATATCAATTTCAATAGGCATTTGATCATGCCTAACCCCAAATATTTAGTGATGACTCCAAGCGTTGGCCACTTTGTAGTGACCATCGAAGATTGATAAGACAAACGATTCGTTTAATAATCTCTTTTCATGAAAAAAGGGACGAGAACCTTCGCTTTCTCATTCCCATCACATCAAAAAGAGAAAGTCTTGGTCGAGAAGACACCTCCTTATTAATAGAAAAATATTTTTATGTCGCGCGCTCTCAATTTCGTGATGCAAGTGGAGGCTTGTTGTCGACAATGATAAATAACAATTTTTTTTTTTGTTTATAGGTTTAATTTGTAATTTTTCCAAAATTCTTTTTTAAAGTTAAATAATTAACTTCTATTTCTTTGTTAATAATTATTTATTATAATGATTGTAAATAACAAATATTTTTTGTTTATCAATTTATTTTGTAATTTTTCCAATTTTTTTTTAAGATTAAATAATTAACCTCGCTATATCGGGCATGATTCCAATATGACATGAAAAATAATTAAAAGATGACATAAACACAACTAAAAAAAATAACATAAATATGATATAAGAATCCGAACACATCAAAATTTATATAATATAAATTATTAATGTATCAAATTTTCTAGAATATATCATTTTAAATGCGATGATAACATGAAAAATGCATAAACATGGTATGGGTACATGAATCACCAAATCTTAAAATTATCTACTTTCTTAAATAATTATTTTTTATAATGATTATAAATTTTAAATATTTTTACTTCATTAACTCATTAATTATCTTGAAATATTAAAAAAACAAATAGGACAACTATCAATGTCATGTTCTTTTCCGTCATTACAAAATTTAAAAGAATTAAGAATGATCAATAATTATCTTCAAAAAATAAAAAATCATCCCTAACAATCATTGTTTAAACTTGTCTTTAAAAAGTTTTTTGTGTTGATATACGTCTCCAACACTGTTAAATTTTAGACGACATTTATCTTCAATATAAATAATTCAAGGTAGAAAAAAAAGTTTTTTATCGTCTCCTTATCTCGTTCTTAAGAATTTTCTTATTTTGAAGTGCATGAACAGTATTCTTATAGGATACTTTTAATCTATCGTTATAGTTTCTCTAGTTTTTTAATTTTTTTATCCATTTATTTTTAGCATAACTTTATTTATCTATTTTAGCATAATTTTATTTATCTATTTATTGTAGTAGGATTTAATTTATCTATTTATTTTGATAATTAAATTAAATTAAATTAATTTTTTTTATTATTTCATTTTTATGTAATTTACTGCAATAAATTAAAGCAAAAATAAATTGAGATTTTTTTTAGGATAAAATTCGAAGAGTCACAAATGGGTATTTTTACGAAATTTCAAGATACGAATATTTTTGCAAATATTTCAATTTGGTAGAAGATTTTGATAATTATTTTTAGCATCAAAAAACAGGATTTTTTTAAATATAATCAAGAAAATTAAATAGTTATAATTTAAGATTAATAAGTTATAAAATTACTTAAAATTAAGGTGTTTTTATAATAAATCATAATTAATTTCAACATGGAGCCTCTCCAAAGGAAATAACAGTTTCTCATGGCGAGTCTTGAGGTGATGAAAATTTTCAAAAAACTTATCCAGAATGGTAGAATGAAACTTAAAACAGTTTTTGATAATTAAGTACTTGATTAAATTAAGATAAAAGACCATTAATTAGGACCAATTATGGGGTAAAACAAAACCAATTATGTACTATCTCTAGATAGGTGCATGGTACTCTTTCCCTACAATAATCATACTCAAAACTTAGATTCGAACAAGCAAATAAAAAGATATTCTGTTTAGAGTGGTCTAGTTAAATTTACGATAACTTTAAAAATATAAATTTATATAAATTTTTAATTATTTTTAGATAAAAAAATTAATGACGACTCTTAATATTTTGTGTTTAATTGTTAAATTCGTATTTAGCATACATTTGATAATAAAATTTTTAATTTATATATATAAATATGTTGATTTCGGTAAAATTAAATTCATTGTAGATAAAAAATTAATGCTTTGAAATTTTAATTACCCACATGGGTTTATTATTTAAAAAGTTTATTACTTCTTATTTAATGAAGAATTGATTTTTTTTTTTTTTTGGGTTTAACTGAAGCAATCTGTCGTCAGAAAGTCTGAACAATCTTGTTCCCCAAGACTATTGCCCATTTCAACAAGATCTTGCAATTAATTTATCTGTTTTCAACTGTGGCTATAGTCCAATGGAGTAGACTCGATTCATTGCTAGCTTCGAACCAAATTCAAATATTATAAGCTTTAAATTATATTCAAATTTTATTTTTTATACTCATAAATAATTTTGTTTTAGTACAAGGAAAGATTATAGTCTAAAAATAATAATAAAAAATATAATTATTGAGATTTAAACTTTAAATCTATTAAATATTAATTATCTATTTAAACTAATAAAATTAATCTTAAAATTTTTTATAAATAATTTAATTTTTTTCATCATTTCAAATAAAAAAATCACTAGTTTCCTTGGTAAAAAAAGTTAGTTATATATACTTTTCTTAGGGAAAGACAAAAAAAAGCTCATTTCTCATAGGGGAGAAAATGTTTGCAAAAAGAAAAAAAAAAAAAAAAAGGGAATTTGATAACTAGTTTCCTTGGTCAAAAAAGGTTATTATTATATATTTTTCTTAGGGAAAGAAAAAAGCCCATTTCTCATGGAGGCGAAAAAAATGTTTGCATAAAAAAGAATTGTTATATACTTTTCTTACAAAGAGAAAGCTCATTTCTCATAGGGGCGAAAATGTTTGTACAAAAATATTGGAAGATAAACTTGCTGATTTCTTTATTTTTTAGTTGGTTGCATTTACATAAGTTTAAGAGTCCGTTCTATTTAATAGATTTAGCGGATTGAGTTTAGGTATAATTTTTTATTTTAATTGATATAATTTGAATTATTATTTAATTAATAAAAAATATTTTTATTTAAATTTAATTATAAAATATATAAATATTAATAATTTAATATTTTTAACAAATAAATTCAAGCATAGAACTAAAAAATAGATCAAATTCCAACTTAAAATTAACAATTTTAAAAATCTAAGATCTAACTTCGCTTTGCCTCTGAACGCGTTAAGTTGCATTAATCATTTGGCTACTTAAGGGCAACCACAAGCTCTAGGTTTTTCCACACACAACAATGGCTTCAACATTGAAAGTTGCAGTGTTCATCTGCCTCTTCGCCATCTTCTTTCCATCCCCAATCAGTTCTAAGCCCCACCCACTAGACAGCCTCACTCCATCCGAGCTCCTCCTGGTTCGAGCCATTGTGAACCAGTCTTACCCTCGCTCCACCCACAAGTTAACCTTCCAATACGTAGGCTTAGAGGAACCAGAGAAACCGGTCATAAAATCATGGCTATCGAAGCCCACCACCAAACCCCCATCTCGCCAAGCATTGGTCTTCATCAGGCTCAACCAACAAACTCGTGAACTTATAGTAGACTTGTCAAAACGTTCCATCATTTCTGATAAAGTCTACAATGGATTTGGCTACCCTTTACTTACCATTGAAGAACAAGAAGCTGCTGCCGATTTAGCACTTAAACATGAACCATTTTTAGCGTCAATCAGAAAAAGAGGGCTTAATATATCTGAAGTTGTTTGCTCTACTCAGACAATTGGTTGGTATGGAGAAGAGAAGACCAAACGAGAGCTGAAAGTCCCATGTTACTATTTGGATGGGACTGTTAATATGTATTTGAGACCAATAGAAGGGATATCAATGGCTGTTGATATTGAAGAAATGAAGATATCTGAATACATTGACAGAGCTTTGGCTCCATTGCCGAAAGCCGAGGGAACCGAGTATCGGGCTTCCAAGCTAACACCGCCTTTCGGTCCTCGTTTCAATGCCGCTCCCCCCACACCACCGGGGCAAATAGGGTTCAAAATTGATGGAAATATCGTCAGGTGAGTCTACTTACCAGCTAGCCATGGATCTAATTAATTTTTTTATTACTTTAAATTATAAAATACTACCTATGATGCGTTTAATGCCCCTGGGGCTTAGATGAATATCACCAATTCGTGTCTTCAGCAAATGTTTGTCGATAAAGAGAGATTTTGTTTTGTTAATGCAAATGGTTGCATTTTATTTTTTGTTTTTCATCTTTCTTAATACTTATTAAATATATCCAATCAATGAATCCTGAGCTTAGTTCAATTGGTTCATCTAACTATCTCTAAGATATTACATCTTATAAATTTAAAGTTTGAATTTCAACATCTGCAACAATAGAACTAAAGCATATAATAATATATGCATTAAAATTTGTTTGCCCCCTTAGAGATTACTAATATGGTTCTATTTGATCAGTTGGGCAAACTGGAAATTTCACCTTGGATTTGATGCGCGAGTTGGTCCAGTAATCTCTCTAGC
Organism: Adansonia grandidieri; assembly: GCA_038382065.1. Classification (NCBI taxonomy): domain Eukaryota; kingdom Viridiplantae; phylum Streptophyta; class Magnoliopsida; order Malvales; family Malvaceae; genus Adansonia; species Adansonia grandidieri. The sequence goes on along the minus strand of JBBYHK010295514.1, from coordinate 13,242 downwards.
TTCCATCTATGATGCTGAAAAGAGAAAATATCGTCAAGTGATGTATAGGTCATTCATCTCCGAGCTGTTTGTTCCATACCAAAATCCGACTGAGGAATGGTACCACATAACATTCTTCGACTGTGGAGAATTCGGGTTGGGCAACTATGCAGTTTCATTGGAACCCCTCAACGATTGTCCATCCAATGCAGTTTTCATTGATGGTTACTATGCAGGCCAAGATGGCCAACCTGTCAAAGTTTCGGACGTAATGTGCATATTTGAAAGGCATTCGGGAGATGTAATGTGGCGACATACTGAGGCTGAGCTTCGAGATCAAGAGGTTTATAATTCTTAATTTGATTCTTCTATTAGTAAATTGAAAATTGACTTAACATTACTAGTTTTGATGTGTGCAGATCAGAGAGGTGAGACCAGAGATCAGCCTTGTGGTGAGAATGGTTGCAACTGTGGGCAACTATGATTATATCCTTGATTGGGAGTTCAAGCCTAGTGGATCCATCAAATTTGGGGTATCATCGTTTTTCACTCTTAATTTGTTAATACTACGAAGGATTTATATTTGAGGCAAACTAAATTATGCGGTCTCGTTAAAACAAAAATTACTCATATTTATTTTCAAAACCTTTTAATGAGATACCATGATTTTGTTTATTAATAATGATAGATTTATACATTATCAGTAAATAAAATACAAATCCTATCTTAAATGCTTAGAAATACTACAACACAATTTCCATATTTATGCTAGTGTTTTGAGATCTAATATAAGTTTTTCTTATGATGTAGCCATAGTTGTTCAAGGATTGGACAACTTCCCTAACCTGATAGGTTCAACCTATGTTATTTTTTTTATTTAAGTTAAACAAATTTAAATTTTTATTTTATTTAAATTTAATTATAAAAATATAAATATAATTTTTTTAACATTTTAATAATTTTTAAATAATAATTTAAATATACGAATCACATCAAATTAAAATTAAATTTAAAAAAATTTTAAACCTTAACTTGATGATGAATGTGAACACTTTCGAGCATTATTCAGGTATCAAAAACGAATCTAGTTTGTCGGTCCAGATCAATGAAAATGACAAAGAAAAATTAAGATGAAGTTGATTGATAACTGCAGCTATGCGTTGGCTTCTGGGCCACTCCAAAAAAAGAAAAAAAGTCAAGTTCAGTGGTCCTGTGGTCCAGTGGTTGGGTTTTGTGGTTAACCATAATCCATGAAAGATCTATGTATCTTCTTCCGGCATTCCCTCTTTTGTACACCGCTTCTTGGTTCTATTTATTGTGCTACTAATTATATCTCTTTTACTTTGTTTTACATGGCAAACAAAGTGTTTATATTTAAAATCAAAACCGAAAAAAAAAAAGAAATACAGAAAAAGTAAGAAAAATCTAATAATTAAAATATAAAATAATATATATTTTTATAAATATCAATCAATAAATTAAGAAATTTTACATTCTTTTCCAATTTTCATAATGGCAGTTATCTTTTCTAATACCAATTTTTTAAAAGTTTATCTGCTTTTTTCTGTAGGTTGGGCTAACGGGAGTGTTAGAAGTGACGGCAGTACCATACACTCACACTGATCAAATAGAAGAGGAAGTTTATGGTACATTGGTAGCAGACAATAGCATTGGTGTACACCATGATCACTTCCTAACATACCATCTTGATCTTGATATTGATGGTGATGTGAATTCCTTTGTCAAGACTAATTTGGTCACCAAACGAGCCACAGACAAGAACACACCTAGAAAAAGTTATTGGACAGTTGAACATGAAATAGCAAAGTCTGAAGCTGATGCAAGGATTAAAATTGGGTCGGATCCAGCAGAGCTTGTAGTGGTGAATCCAAACAAGATAACTAAACTTGGAAACAAGGTTGGGTATCGTTTGATTCCAGGATCAGCAGCAGGGTCACTTTTAGCAGCCGATGATTACCCACAAATCCGAGCTGGTTTCACAAATTATAACGTGTGGGTAACTCCTTACAACAGGTCTGAGAAATGGGCTGGAGGGCGATATGTTGATCAGAGCCGAGGAGATGATACTTTGGCTGTTTGGAGCAAGAGGGATAGGAGAATTGAGAACAAGGATATAGTGTTGTGGTACACGATGGGGTTCCACCATGTCCCTTGCCAGGAAGATTATCCGGTGATGCCAACATTGAGCGGTGGATTTGAGCTCAAACCAACTAATTTCTTTGAGTTTAGTCCCGTTCTGAAAACCAAACCGCCTCAGCATTTGAGCTGGCCCAATTGCACTGCATGATTAGGGATGCTAGTAAATCAAATATTTGTATTTTTCTTATCAGAGTTCATATCATCTATCGTCATCCTATGTCATCCTACGCATGATACCATCTATCACGTTCTATGACTTTCGAAACGTGTACTTTGATGGAAATTAAATTCCCAATAATGAAGGGCTAGCAGTTGGTTTAATAAAGCATGTGATCCACTATTTCCATCCTTGTAATGGATAAGAATATCTATAATATCTCTCTCTCTATATATATATATATATATATATATAAGTTTAAATATAAAAAATCTTTTAAACTTATGAAAATAATAATAAGTATTTATTTTATTTTTGAATTGCTATTATAAATAATTTTATTTTAATAAAATTTATCCAATTAATAATAAAATTTTAACTTCATTAAACTTACTTCATTTAATATATCTATTGATAATAAATAAAAAAATTAAATTTTATTATAAACTATTTATTTTTAGAGATTTAATTTGCCATAAACCTTAAAATGCAAAAGTATTTATTCGATAAAAATAAAAGGAGTTAAATTTTATATGGACTTTGTTATTTTCACAAATTTTTTTACATTAACATTAAAAATAATAAATTTATCTACTTAAAGATTGAATAAACTTTCATGTTAATATATTTATTAATTCTAATTATTTGTAATATATACAACTAAATATTTTTAAAATACATAAAATAACACATATTCAAGTATATTATATGTGATAACAAATACTAATTAATTAAAAAATACAAAAGATAAGGATACCAGATTCCGTATTATAAACAAGTCATATCAAATTAATTACAATTATATCATGGGAATATTAATTAAAAAATAAAAAAATATCGAGATATCAAATTTAAATTGTTCATAAGATAAACCATCCAACCCACCCGACCTTTACAAATCGAGCTTTAAATAAGAATTTCATAAATTCAAGCCAACTTAAATTAATATTTTAATAATAAAAAATATTTTTATTTAAATTTAATTATAAAAGTAATATTTTAATATTATATGAATAGTTCTATACTTAAAACTAGACTTTCTTTCCTCGCAACTTGACCAAATTACACTGCATGATCCTCAGCTTCATAGTTTTGAAAACACTCCACCACTTAACAAATTAGTTTATCAATTGAGGAAAATTTAAAAAAGGGAAAAGTTTATTTTTCTCCCCTATGCTTTTGAGATTTGACACATAATCCAATGATGTGATACTTGTATCTTCCGTACTTTTAAATCGTCTATCACAACCTAACTCTGTTAAATATTAATGTGAAATTAATGTTATACTTTTAAAATTGATGAAAAAAACCCTCTTTTTTCCTTTCTTTTCTTTTTTTAATTTCAAGTCATATATTTCTCTTATTCTCTAAGTTCAAACCTTGATTTAAAGTTTTTTTTTTTAATTTTCAGGTTGTTGGGATGGTAAATATTTCTCTCTCTTACCTTGATTTTTTTAGATTGATGATAAAAGTTTGCTAACAATATCTACAATGTCATATTTTCCTATTATTATTACTGTTGCTGCTGTTGTTTTACTTATCATAAGGTTTTTTTTCTTTTCATCGAGTTATAGCCCGAAAAAAAAAGAGATTGAAGCCGATCATTGGGTATTTTCCTTTTTTTTATGAATGATAGTTTGTATCATACAAGAAAAATGGGAGTTAATTAGATTTTGATGTTTTTTTTTTCATCTTTTTAAATTTGTTCTAGCTATGGATTTTTTCATCTCTTTAAGTTTTTATAACTATACAAATATCTTACAATTTGTGGGTAAAATAATTGGATTATAGAATTCTTAAATAGAATTTTGAATTTTAGATGATTAGTTGTTTTTATTTTAGGTTTACTTGAACAGGGTTTTGATTTATTTATTGAAATTGATGAAATTTAAAGTTTTTTAGGTTGAGTGTTTCTTGAGATGGAAAAAGGGGAAGAAGAAGAAGATGAGGTATTTTTGGTATAAAAATATTATCTGAGCAAAAATTTAATATTGTTTCCTTATTCTATCATAACAGCCAAAACACAAGAGGTTAAGTGTTAAAAAAATATATATATAAAAGGCTAAGTTTCACACGAACTATAAGTAAAGAGGGTGAAAATATAAACTTTTCCCGTCAAGAGTTTAAATTTTTGGGTGTAGATTTTTCTTAAAGTAAATTGTGTTTCTTTAATCCTTTTGAAGCAATAAAAATACTCCCTAAATAACTAATTATTCATTAATTGCATTAGGAGTGTGCCCAACACTAGTATTTTATAATAATTTTAAATTATTAATTTGAGTTAACAATATATTTAAATTTATTTTTGTTAAATTAATATGATTTCTTGCATATTTGCAACAATGTTGATCTCGTAAATGAAATTATAAAATCATCATGTCTATACCATTTAGATTAATTTAAAAGATAAAGAAGATATGTGTAAGTATCAAACTTTTAATACATTTTAAAGTCTTATATAAATATATAAAAGTCAAACTTTTCGGAAAAAAAAAAAAAATCTTATGTGGATGGTTTACATTTTTTTACATATGGACCCACTTGAAAAATCATCATATCATCTAATAAATTAAATTTATTTTATTTGATTTATTTTTAATTCAAAAGTAAAAAAGAACTAGACTGATAATATTATTCACCTTAAAAGCATCTCAATTAAAATCATTATATTTATAAGTTATGAACATAAATAGCCAGAGAATGTGATATTAAATTTATTCAAATTGTTAAAGTTGATTTGTAAAGACTATGGCATTTGTACGTGCATTAAACATTTTTTTTATCTTGTTAAAGGCAAAATGGTCAAAAAAATTTTAAGTCATGCAACTAGTAGCTTGAGTGTTTCATATTGAACAATCTCATATGGTTAAACTTGATTTGAAAACTACGAGAAAAAGATTATGTTTAGTGTATTAAGTTTTTTTGTCCCATTAAGGATAAAATGATCAAAAAATATTTCATATGTAATTTGTGCACTTTAATAGCTCGAGTATATAATATTAAACTTACTGAAATAGTTAAACTTAATTGAAGATTGTAGCATAGAGAAAAGGTTAGCCTTAGAGCGTATGATTGGACTTTTATATTCGAACTCCTCTTTTGGGCCTACAAACTTGGACTAACCATGATGTGGCACATCAATTTCTAACCGAAAATTTCATCAAAAATATTATTTCTAACCAAATATTCTGTTAAAATATTTTTTGTCTTTCTTGAGGTAAGTTTTTCTCGATGGAATTTCTATTGGAACAAAATTATTTTCCAAAAATTTATTTTCAAATGGAATATTATCAGCAACTTAATAATTTTTGACAAAATTCTATTAGAAAAGCTTATTTCTAACAGAAATTTGTCTTCAGTAGGAAAAGGCCTTTCTCTTGTAGTAGATTGAAAATAATAGTGGTGATAAGATTAATTATTGTGGTGTGAGATTAAAATTAGTAATACGATATGTATTTAAATAACAAAACAACTGTATCGTAAAGGTTTATTGATAAAATTATTTTATGATATTTTAATTAATCATTATATAAATATAGAAAGTTATTTATTATATTAAATGAATAAATACTTTAAAACTTTTAAGTAAGAATAAACTAATAAAAAGTAAAATTAAAAGTAAATAATTTACAAATTTCTAAATAAAAAATAAATTTATAAAGTGTAAAACAATTAAAGAAAGGTAAAGGTGGGAATTTATTCCAACTCAGAATCCAGTTACTCCAACTGGATCCTTGTTCCTCCAATTCTGGAAGAAACGAAGTTGCAATGACTGTGAGATGCAATCTAAATGCAATCTAAAGTCCAACTGATGTAAAAATACCTCCATAAAAAGGGGTTGAATTTCATCACACCACAAGAGCGATGAAATCTAAATGAGGCTTAAGTTTTGTCTATTTTTTGATAAAATATGGATACGATTTATGCCATTGATTTTCTGAAACTTTTAGATTTTCTCTTTTCTTTAATTTTTTTTTTGGATTTTAAAATTCTGATTTTTCTTCTCTTTTCTGAAGATTTTGTAATGCTTCCTTTTCATTATTTTGTTTCAAAGTTTTCACATGCTGATTTTTTTTTTTTAATTTTTTGAATATTTTAATCATGTTTAATCGTATTGTATTACGTTAATCAAATTAACTAAATGCCTTAATCGTATCGTGTGCAATACTTGATAATAAATGCTTTAATCGTGTCGAATGTAATACTTGATAATAAATGTGTTATGCTTATGCTTAAAAATTTTAAATATTTAATAATTCACATTGTGTTTATATTTTAATCTCATATTTTATGTCATAACTTGATACAGAATATGGAAATTGATAGATCTAAATAAAACTTAAAGGTATTTATCCACTGGGTTATTCGCTTAAGCTCAATGTCCCATATTTATAAAAACTTAAACAAAAATATTAAGCTCGAAAAATGAATATAGACAAAATAAATTAGCCCATTTATAAAACTCGCTAAGCCTTGGCTCCACATCCAAACCCAGCCCAATCAACTCGTTTTCAATTATATAATTTATATTATATTTATATTTATATTTATATTTATATACTATGTAATCATATTATATATAATTTTATAGTATAAATATTAAAAAATATATTAAATTATTTATATTTTAAAAATTAATAAATAATTATTAAATTATTAAAAGTTAAATTAAAAAAAAAAACTTATTTTAAAAAAAATTAAAAAAATATTTAATCTAAGTATGTCTAAACGGATGTTGACTTTTTATTTATAAATATAAATAAACTTAAGTAAAATTTACGTATCATATTTTAAACTAATCTGAACTATGACAAAAATACAAATGTTATTAATGCCTTCTTTAAATTTGACCTAAATTCAATCTTATTAATAAACACCTTTAACAAAAACTGATAACTTGTTCTCCAAATTCATTAGCTTTAATGCTTTTTATGCTACAAGTGGTAATTATAGCCAAACCAAGTTCCAGCTTCCAGCTTACAAGAAGTTTTTATTTAATAAAGAAATTAAAGCACAGTTATTATAATCAGTACAAGCTGAGCAAAGTTAATTCAATTCTGCTAAATTCTAAAGTGATAATGATTGGTCAGTCCAATTTCTGGGTCAACAAGCCATCCCATTCGGTGACACTTTGAAGGCACCCAAAAGGACAGTTGTTTTATGGGTGGGACACCTTGAAGGACAATTTTTATCTGCAAGTTTTGGGTGTCACTTGGAACACAAGAGGTTTAATTATCCAAATATATAAAACAGAAGAAGTGGCCCAGAAATGGCAGAAGTACTGCCTATCCAAAAATGGATACTGTAGTGTAGGAAATTCGGCTCCTTCGACTTGAGTTGATTTAAAAGATAATAATTTTATCAATATGTAATATTTTAATTTTTTTTTTAAATTGAATTGAGTTTTACGAAAAATTAAATTACTTTAATGTGAATTTTATTGATTTAGATTGGTTCAGTTAATCTATTTTAAAAAATTTTATATAATATTTTAAAAATTTTTGATTAATTTAAAAAAATTATTTTTATATTATAAAAAGTTAAAAAGTAATTAAAATTAAATAAAATTAAAATTCGGTTTAATTTGGTTAAATGATTATATTTTTTAACTTATGAATTGAAAATCAAACTAAACTGAATATATTCAATTATAATCCAAATTAAAATTAAATTAAATTTAATAAAAATTAAACTGAATACTATTGTTCAAATCAGTTTTATTTTATATTTTTGGTTTTTTCTCATCCCCGCAGGAAATTGGAAAATTTTGTGGCTTGAAGCATAAGGGAAGTTAAGTGAAAAAAAAAATGGGGCAAAAAAGGGTCAGCAAAAGTGTGGAAATCACAGCTCATTGGTGGGGTGGTGGCTTCTTTATTTTGCAAGGGAAAACGGGTTGACAACGACCCTGCACCAATAGCAAAATGTGATATGCATGATTGGAAAGCAAGAATGTATAAACAGTTTTTAAATTATGGTTATGAACGTATTTTTAATAAATATTATATTTATTATTAATATAAATATAATAGATATTATTGTAATTATTATAATTGTTATGGTCATGAAATTTTTTTTTTATATAATGCATTATAAAACATAGTGATTATAATTCTTAACATAAAAATTCTTTTATAATAATTTTAAAATAATTTATGGCATTTCATTAAATATCATGGTTGGGAGTTCAACCATTGAGAACCACAAATTATTCACACTTTAATTGCAGCAAATCTAAGGTTTATAGAGTCAAAATGGCACAGTAAATATCGTAATATCAGATAATAATTAACCTGAAGCTTAATTTAATTTTATCGTACAGTAACTTTTAAAAGGTGATTCTAAATAAATTTAAAGTTTAAATTTTAGTAGTTACAATCATTTTTTTTTTATCTTTAAGTTAAAACCATTTTCGCATAAAAAAAATTATTTTATGATTATTATTTAAATCTCGAAAATTTTTTTACAGAAAGAAAACAATTTGAAGGAAAAGAAATATATTGGTTGACATAGACTTCAGCCTGCTTATCGAAGCAAACCTAGAGTTTTTCTGTTCGTCTAGGTCTTAGTTTTGCTCCCAGTTTTTCACCTACATGAGCCACTCTCTCCTCTCCAAATGGGGTGGTTGCAATCCCTTCTCTTCCCATTGAAGAAATTGTGGTTTCGTCTACACTCAGCTCGAAAGAAGAGTATGTTAATTACCCAATCACTGCATTTTCATCATTTCTTCCCTCCATTCCAGCCTACATGCGATATCAAAAGTTATAATTTCCATTACGGCGCGACTATTATTACGTTCTGCAATGATCACAGTTTTAAACTATTTGCATGCTAAGTTTTCACTCTTCTCTTCTATTTCTTTCTTTTATCTTCATTTTTGTTTTTTTGGCATGGCATAGTTTTGAAATACAGATGTAATGAAAATTGAAATCTCCACGCTGTATTTTGTTATATACCATAATATCCTAATTATGTTTGCGACGAAATCTGCGACTGCGATTTAGTAGTATGTTTCATGGCACCAATGTTTAGGTTCTTTTCATGGAATTTTCATAATCATGAAAAAGCATTTTAAATTAAAACAAAAACCCAATTAATGCATCTTTCGCTTTCCCTATTTTTCATTCTTGGGATTTGTTTCAAGAATCCTAATGATATTGAATTTCACTCAAATTGTATTAGCTACTCATTCATACAACAAAGTTCTTTCACTAAGCAGCTTTCCTTTCTACTCATAAATATAGAATTAAATCAAAATTTATCTTCATAAACTGATTTTTTTTTAAAAAAAATTTCAGGAAGAGGAATATACATCTTGTCTGAGGATGTTAAATCTTGCCCATATGAAGATGTGCATGTGTTATGGTCAATACTGGTGGAGTCCAATGCAGCTTCCTTACCAGCTAAACAGTGAAGACCTTTCGAGGGGCAGAGTTTCTAAAGCAACAATATTTGAGAGTTCTCCAATTCTTGTACATAATATTAGGGATTTAAATTGTAGTTCCAAACGTGTTTTTGATCGTATTACTTTATTATAATTATATATGTAATAAATATTACCGTAATCAATTATAATAAACATCGATAACAAAAAATTAAAATCATAAAATAATAATCATAATACCACTGTCGTGAAAGGTAGATACCTGCAAAAGTTTATTAACTTCTCTTTTTTCTTCTTAATTTTCCTTTGAATTATGCATAAGATACCAGAATTTGAGTTACTCTTTTTCTTAATTCATTTTTCTCATAAGATTAATCAAATTTAATTTTTGAAAGTGGCTCTTAATCCAGAAAATTTCCTTGAATTTAATATAAAAATTGAGAAGCTTTTATGGAAAGCATATGGCAGTTCTTTCTTTACTTAAAATTTGGCCTCTTATTGTTGCTTTGTCAGTTTTCAGCTGTTGGGTGATGCTAATTTATTTCTTCTTTTCATAAGTTTGACTATGGACACTTTTGAATGGATGTGTAACCTACATGACTTTTAAGTCCTCATATGCACTTGAACAATTGGTAAAAAAAATTATAGTATCGCCTTAAGGTTTAGTCTAGACCCAATGAAGAATTAGGCAATTTGATCCAACCGACAAGTAAGATTTGAAGTGGATTAAATTTGTATATTACTTTTTTTTTTATTTGGGTCAACTTGATCTGGGTTAAATGATTATTTAATTAAAAATAATTTTTATTTAAATTTAATTATAAAATATATAAATATTAATATAAAAATAATTTATTGATATTTTAATATTTTTTAACAATAATTCGAGCTTATAAGCAGGGCAAAATTTTGGCCTAGACAAAAAAATTTTAAAACAATTTGAGTCTCGACCTAGCCTATAAATACCTCTATTTTAAATATATTTATGCAATTATCCTTAAAAAGTACAGTTTAACAAATTTAAAATTTAAATCTCAATATATCTATAATCTCTTCCTTCGTTCTTACACTACAACGTTTTTTATATCAAAAACTAGAACGAATAGATTTTGTATACTAAATTGTAGACTACAATTTCTATGTAACAAGATTAATTCAATCAAAGATATCAATTTCGGATTAAAATTTTGGATTAAAAAGTTCAAGAGCAAAACAACGTTAATTATTATTTTATATCATATTCATATAATCATCTCTAATATTGTTATTTAGCTTAAAGTCTTACATAATAAGAAAAGTCTTCTATATATATACACACACATATACAACAACAGAACAAATGGCTACATGAGGACAAAGGACAACCCTACAAATATAGTCATATCCCTTCTTTGTTATTGCTCAATGGTACATGTCCCATGCTACTTGGTGTTTGTTATACATATTTGTTTTTTCTTATTTAATTTAAGAAAGAACGATTTATTTAATAATAAAAAAATATGTATCCATTACTAATAAAATAAAATGTTTATATATGTACTAGATTTTAATACACCACCAATGTACGTGAAATAAAAATGCATAAAAATTAAAGCAAAAAAAAAAAAAAGAAGTTTTAAATGAATAGGGTAGTTTTTAAAATTAGATGAGTGTAAATTTAAAACAATTAAAATTAATTAAAATATTTAAATTCTTATACTAAGAAATATTGTTATGCTATATATTTATTAAAATTTAATTAATTTTTTTTTATTTTTTTCACTTAAGTCGTACTACTAAATTTAGTCTGAAGCATGATTAATTAGGACAATTTATAACAGTAGATGTCGGCAAGTGTCATGAATCAGATTTACGTCTTGGATAAGTGGGAACTCCTTTGGAAGTTTTATTTCTTTTTAATTTTCGTAGCTATAAGTTAGAAAGTAAAATTACTATTTGCGGCAACATTTCGCTCCCCCACACAGCTATACCTTTTTTTTTTTTTTAAATTATTGGTCTGAATCTGTAATTTTATTTTTTAAAATCATGGTGTCTATTTATTAATTGATAAATAGTTAAATATATCACCATAATGATTATTAGTTCAATGGACAAGGTATTGAGTACGCTATTTTGTAATTCAAGGTTTAATTTACATTAAGAATAATATAAGAACAAAATACATAAATTTGATATAGGCAAATGTATCCTTTAAAATCATTTGTAAAACAAATTAAATCAATTTTTAAGAATAAAAATTAGCATGCCTACATCGAAAAATTAAATTGAATTTTGTTTGTCGCAAAGTTCTATTTTTACGTTGTTAACCTTTAATAGGATTAGAAGTTCAAATAAATAAATAAGCTTAATTGGGTGGAACTGCTTACCTATAAAATAGCGAATAGGTTGTCCCTCTCCTATTGAAGGTTTAATTGGGTGAACCGCTTTCCCAACTTGCCTTGGCTTGCCACGTGGCAAGTTAAGCATTTTTTTTCATCTTTGGCTTGTCGTGGCAACTTATTTTTTTTATTTTTTTTTTAAAATTTATGAATATTCACATTTGGATTAATTTTTGGTGTGTTCAATGTGTTATAAATGTATATAAATTTTTATGTATTAATATTTTATTTTATATATTTTTTGATTTATTCATATATTTATAATATTTTTATATTATTTTTCGTATCGTATTATGTTTTAATTATTTTTTATGTTATTTTAATATTATATCTTAATTTATCTTATATTTATCATAATTAAAATTTATTTTTAAATTTATTTACTTAAAAATTATATCATCACACTAGCTATATATTAATATAGGTATTATGTCCACAGCCTTCTTTCCTTTTTTTTTTTTGCAACAGGAAGAGAAAGAGAGAGTGATAAAAAAGAGAAAAAAAATTGTGCTCACATTATATTAATTTTTTTGTGTTTAAAGTAATATTATAAATTTATATAAATTTTTATTTATTAATAATTTATTTTATATATATTTTGATATATTCGTATATAGAGAAAGATGAAAGAAAAGGAAAGAGGAAAAAATATAAAAAATTTTATATGTTCGTGTTTGTGCTATTTTTTATATTTTCAAAGTATAATAAATTTATAAAAAAATTTATGCATTAATATTTCGTTTTATATATATATTGACATGTTTTTTTATTTGTTGCTTGTTCATGTTATTTTTCACGTTGTGTCATGCTTTAATTATTTTTTATTTTAATTTTGTATCATGTATAATTCATCTCATATTTGCTTGGTTTGTCATAATAATGCAATTTTAGCTATAAATTCATTTACTTGAGAATTATATCATTGCACCAACTAGACCTGCTCGTGGGCCGGGCAGGGCCGGATTCGGGCCGAGCTTGAGCATGGTATTAGCATTAAATATCTTTGCCCAAGCCCGGCCTGGCCCGAAATATGGACCTCAAATTTTGCCCAAACTCGCCCATATTTGTAAATAGATAGTCCAAGCCTGTTTAGGCCCACCCATATTATATTTTTTTATAATTTATTTTTTTAAATATATTTTTTAAAATTTAATTTTTATTAATTTAATAATTTTCTTTTATTAAGT